>JACXGK010002112.1:0-12908 GCA_016801125.1 Novumbra hubbsi | reverse complement strand
TTTGGTTATATAAGCCGCATTTTCTGGCATTTTCTCAACTGTTGTTGAACTGAAGGGGCAAAGGGAGTGCTTACTACATAGGGGATTACAGTTCTTGGCCTGTTCACCCAGTTTATTGACACAAGGCTTTTTTGAGTAGATGTTTGCCTCACCTGTGTCGATAAACGATGCAAATTGCAGTTGTGTTGTTTTTGTTGTGTAATTGAGCTACATAAGTATGTATAAATATTTAACACACACACACACTTTAATTTCTGGGGACGTGTGCTTGTATGACATTGTTTAGTCATGGTCATGATGCCTGGTTTCTAATGGTCAGGAGGTGGGAAATGTGGCATTGGTCCTCGTGTGTTAAATGCCTTTGGGGGGAAGCATGTTTGTGTGTTGGTAGACTGAAAATATGGCATTGGTTCTGCTCAAGTAGGGGTTTCACACAAGGTCAAAACATTTTGTTGTAAAAATAACTAACAAAATAAAATTTTGTTGTACAAAAAATATACATCAGTGAGGAAATATATTTAAAGAATTATCACTTTTTTGCAGCAACATGAGTTCAATTTAACGATTTCCTTCTAGGCCGGCGGCACTAGTAAGTTTCACTTTCGGTCTTACATGGGTGCCAGGCAACAGTTCACCATGTTTGTCCGGCTGTGACGTTTCAGTAGGTTGGATGAGGTGATATTTTCCAGTTGTGATTATTATCCCACTTTAAAGGTATCCTGAGCGAGCTTCAGTGCATCAATATTGTGAATGTCAAGCCAGAATTCTGCATTGGGATGCTCAAAGAGGAGTTGTATATTTTATGTCGGTTATCTACAGTGGGGAGAACAAGTATATGATACACCGCCGATTTTGCAGGTTTTCCTACTTACAAAGCATGTAGAGGTCTGTCATTTTTTATCATGGGTACTCTTCAACTGTGAGAGAGGGGATCTAAAACAAGAATCCAGAAAATCACATTGTATGATTTGTAGGTAATTCATTTGCATTTTATTGCATGACATAAGTATTTGATCACCTACCAACCAGTAACAATTCCGGCACTCACAGACCTGTTAGTTTGTCTTTACGAAGCCCTCCTGTTCTCCACTCATACCTGTATTAACTGCCCCTGTTTGAACTCGTTACCTGTAGAAAAGAAACCTGTCCACACACTCAATCAAACAGAGTCCACGGTGGCCAAGACCAGAGAGCTGTGTAAGGACATCAGGGATAGAATTGTAGACCTGCACAAGGCTGGGATGGGCTACAGAACAATAGGCAAGCAGCTTGGTAACAAGGCAACAACTGTTGTGCAATTATTCGAAAATGGAAGAAGTTCAAGAATACGGTCAATCTCCCTCGGTCTGGGGCTCCATACCCCAAGATCTCACTTCGTATCAAATACTTGTTCTCCCCACTGTATATGAATGAATAGGCAGGTTTCTTTATAGTGGTAGGCAGTGGTCATTGACTTGACAAAAATGTTTTCCCTGTCCTGTTAGTTTAATGGCTTCCGCATTTATATGCTGCAGTTTATTGGTTTATTGGCTTGTGAAATATTCAAAAAAAATTGGGGCCTTGCTCACTCTGTTTTTGGGGCCTTGCTCACTCTGTTTTTGGGGCGTCTTTCTTTTTCAGTTTTCACACTTTGAAAAGAAGCATTTGATGATCTAATAGCGTAACAAGGCTTAAACTAGTCAAACCAGGATGCAATGTGCAAACAGACAGTCATTCTCGTTGCTTCTTTATTCCAGGAGATATAAACAATGTATTAGTCTCTTGTTTTTTGATTTGCGTTTCCGTTTCTGGATACCGTCTGTGTTTTCTGCCATGCTGATTGAAGGGTCGTACTCGTTGTGATGGAGCCCTTTATTGTGTATGCATGCAGAGCTCTGACAGTACGACTACCGTCTGCGAGACGGTGCTCCAGATATTGAGCATCTTTAAGAACCCTTGGAGCATCTCTAGATGTTACAGAATCATTTTGTCCCCCTCGCTTTTGGTCCTTTAAGTCCTGATTGCGCAATGTCGTGTGGTTATATAATGCATGTATACCCTGCCTGTTGACATTTACCTCGTCACTGGAAATGTCTGAGCAGCACACTGGCTGACCTGAGGTAAACTGGATTATCGTGTTCTGTTTTCTTCCACTGTAAACCGACGTTAAGATCCACCGCGTTTGTGCTGCTTGATTCTGTAGCGGACTGTCGTGTAGCGTCTGTCTGCTGCAATCGAATCCAACTGAGGGAACCTCACTCGCCCATACGTTAAAACTGCTTTTGCTGATTGTGACATACTCATTTTAAGCTTCTTGGTTTAGGTTTGTGAATGCATTGTTGTTCTGTTTAGCCATGTGTGGGGTGAGCCTGGAAGACTGTTGTTTGGGGGTGGGGTCCCCACCCGAACCCCACCCGATCCCCACAGACAGCGGTGGGCTGGGCCTGCTGAAGGCATCCTGTTCGCTGGTTCCGTCCCCTCCCACCACTCCAGGACTGGATCAAACCTGGAGAAATTGGGTCAGCCACAAATAACGAGGAGGCGCAGCGGAACAGTACTGCTGGGGAGGAGATGGAGAACAAGGGGACATGAATTTGGAAAAGAAGATGATAAATGTGGGCCATTCATAAGATGAACACCCTGCCAGCGAGTGAGTGGGTGGCTTTTATTGACTGGCTCTCAACACGTAGCTGGAGCCGTCTTCAGAGTGCATCGGCTTGATTCATTTTTGCCGCCAACTTTTATCTGTTGCTGGAGTTGAATCCATTTCTTTTTTTCACCGTCGCTTGCTCCGTATGTATGAGCTGAAAAGCCTTTAACACTGTTGACTCACCCAGCTGACATTGGCAAGGACGCTCGGTCTGTCTAATTGATCTGAGGCATGCTCGGTTGAGTTCAGTGGTGTCGTTTTAAGAGGACCACTTTATTTCCAGACTGTGTTTCAAGAAAACCTGTTTGGCGGTTGGGGGGCCGGGAGAAGAAGTGTCCGGGGTGTTCAGGCGAGGGACCTCTCCTTGGCTTGACTGTCTGGACGACGGCCAGCAGAGAAACAAACCAACACCAGGTTCTGCCTTCGCTAGGCTCTCCAGTCTCTTCAAAACCCGGACGGCCGTTGTGAGACGGCACTTCTCCCCGACGACTAAACCTCTCTACGGCGCTCCCTTTCCCGTCTTGTTTCTAACACCCCGTGATTCATCATCCTTTCCCCGTCCTCTCGTTCTCCCAGAATGCAACGCTCTTCTGACTGAGCGGTGCACCTGACCCGCGCGGGTGTGTCTGCCCTCCCCCTCGCGGCGTCGAGCGGCACATTACTCATCCGTCCGCCGGTGTGCCTTCCGCGGCTGTAAATAGCCGACGCTTTGTGTGTGTCGTCCACACTCAACGGCGACACACTGGGTCTCCTGCCATGCTACCGTAGAAAGAATGGCTGATGTTAACCCAGGAAGCAAAATGAGGTACCTACTGGCTATTGGTGCCTCGGTTCCTCATGAATAGGAATAGGCAGGTAGCTTTTAGCTGATCACTGACAAGAATGTATTTTGGTTCCCAAGTCCACCGTTTCCTTTTTATGGCATCTGGAAAGAAGCTATGGTAGGCGAGCCCCCTCGTCCAGCCTCTTCAGTCGGAGCACCTTGCCACATTCCCATGCACGGTGTGTTTTCTGATTAGCGACACGCCTAGACAGAAGCCCCGGTCAGGCGGAGTAACAGCGTGGAATGTGACACCCTCCATCTAATCAGAATCACGTCTCTCTCGACCCCCTCAGTTGCTATGCTTTATCAGGACCGGCTGTAGTGTTATCGCTCCTGAAGCTTCGGCAGCGTTCGGATGTAATGCTTTCTACTCATCTCAGGAAAGATTTTGTTGTTGCTCCATTTTTCTTCGTCCACATTTCTACCATTTTATTCTGGAAAAATATCAGCTTAACTAGTGAAATGTTTTGTATAGTTGAAATGTCTTCACCAGTATTTTTCCCAGTACTGTCTAACAAGGGACTGGGGCTAGATTCTGCCGCAGGTTGAAGCCGCAGGTAGTTTTGTCAGAGGGAACCATCAAGGTGTCGGAAACATAACTGAAATTGATTTTTCGAATTGTTCACTGCAAATTGAGCCCAACTGAAGACCAAAAATGGTTGTATTTGAAAACGATTATGGCTTTATACCTCGACTATGTTGACGCACTAACACATAAAATGGGCTGAGTGAATTCCTGCTAAGCTGCTGTAAATGTTATCACACATTCTTTCGGTTGTTCCCTCCAAAAAATCTCTTGCAGGATGGTTTTTGTGTGCAGTCTTCCTAGTGCTGAGGCCTGCAGATAGATACATTTGTAGTGGTTAGTCCTCTCTGTTGCACTCAATTGTCAATTTCTTTCTTTCTGTTTTTCTGTCTCTGTCTGTCTGTCTCTCTCTCTTTCTTTCTGTATGTTTGTCTCTCTCGATGTCTGCATTTCTCTCTTTCTCTTTCTCTCTCTCCAGCTGTGTCTGTCTCTCTCGCTCTCACTCTCTCGGAGGGTGTGAAATACAAGGCTGTATGTATGGTTTCCTGCTGGTCAGAGGCGTGAAGAGGCCAACACTACTGAGGCTGTGGACTAGGCTGGATGGTGAAAGATGAAACAAGAATGATGAATTATCTCTTCAGTCAGATAGTTGCGGTCCTGCAGGATTAGTGTTGTAATTAGCGGGGGGGGGGCTGTAGCAAGTTATGTTCCATGTGGTCGTAATGGATGGTTCAATAAAGGGAGTTCAGTGGTGACAATACTGCCGTGTTGTGAGTTAGGGGAAGTTGTTTGCTCTTGGAGAAGTTTGTGTGTGTGTGTGTGTGTGTTTGTTTTGGTTGGATGGTATCCAGATTTCTACATCGTAATCCTTTCTCCGATCCTTGGACATACGCAGAGACAGGTCTTGGGACTAACCGTTAACACATTCGTTTTTTATGATTGTACATGCTAAAAATTCTAAAGAAATTGTACTCAAAAAGCCATGTCATATTTCATGTCATGGAGCTGTATGAATTTTTACACATTTTATAAAAAGTTAACCTTGCCGGGAACTAACATGGTGTGGAGGACATTTTTAAGTCAAAGTGTGATGTTTTTATGTGATGTTATATTGAGTTGGCAGTCATGTATTTGTTTCATATTTTCTGTAGTTTTTCTATCAAATTCTATATTTTTACTATTTAGTATGCTGTGACCGGGGTCAATGTGCAAGTAATTAACCAGGCTCACTGTTAATCTACTAAGATCTGGGTTTGACCTGAGGATAGCCTTGTATCTGCTCTTTGTTCTGTAAATAAGGGGTGTTGGGGGAGTTGCCAGTGAAAGAGTACAAAGGATCCTGTCCTACCTAGATTCTTTGATTACTCCAAGCGGCTGAGGCTGCTAGACCCCCCTAGGCCACAAATGTAGATCTGTGTTGAGGAATGTCTGTACCACATCTGTAGTTTCAACACTGGAAGGTCATTTCGTCATATCATTTCCTTTTTATTATACATAATTAGTCCCTGTTATTTATTTCGCAGTGATGTATCATCTTTGTTGACATTAAAGTATTTACAACAGCGTTCACGGGTGGTAGTGTGGCTTGGTATTGGGGGATGTTCAGGTAGCTGACGGTGTGTTAACACAATCTGCCGAGGCTGTTGTTCTGTCATTTCTGTGGCCTTTGTGCTCGAGCATGAAATAAAACATTGAGCTTTTGTCGATGTTGAGTTCCAATGAATACACACAAGTCATCTTTCTGTATGTTTGAATATAAAACAATATCCACGGACCGGAGTGATTATAAAATAAATACAGTCACGTTTAGAATTGACTTCAAACTTCAATAACAGTAAAACAAGTGCCCAAGAAAAACATATAAATCAAAGCAATTGTTCAGAAATAGCCACTCGTGTCTCCTATTGGATATTGCAACGTAATGAAAATGTATTTTGAGTCTTTCTGAGCTCCCAGATAGGAAGGAAACTGCTCAAGGACGTCACCATAAGGACACAGATGATTTTAAAATGGTAACAGAGGTCAAATGTTTTCATGGGAGCACTGAGGCCACATTAATTATCTACAATAATGATTAAAACAACCGCATGCAGGGAAGAAGAAAAATATGCTGAAGTATCCCAAAGACACTAATGTCTTTCTAAAAAAACACACACACACACGCTCATAGCCTTTAGTTAAGGACAAGTCCATGACTACTCATTTTAAATGAGGGTGGTGGCTGTGTCCTTGCAGAGGTTGCTCATTCAGCCAAAGATTGTGGAGGTTTTTAGTTGGAAAATACCCCCAAAACTATGCGGTTCATCGCCATTAGCGTTGGTTGAATACTAATTACCAAAATGTCACCCAAATCCCTCTGTCGTTTGTTCGATGATCGTTTGGAGTAGGTTTTTTTTAATCACAGGTCGGCCATTCACTAGTTCGGTTCTTCTCAACCCGAGAACACGTCCGTAATAGATTTGAAATGTTGGCTTTGTCCTCCCGCTTGCCCTTGGGAGACGTCTAAGGGGTGAGAGCAGAGGAGTGTGATACAGCCCCTTGCCCCTGAGAGACATCTACGGGGTGAGAGCAGAGGAGTGTGATACAGCCCCTTGCCCCTGGGAGATGTCTAAGGGGTGAGAGCAGAGGAGTGTGATACAGCCCTTGTCCCTGGGAGACGTCTAAGGGGTGAGAGCAGAGGAGTGTGATACAGCCCCTTGCCCCTGGGAGACGTCTAAGGGGTGAGGGCAGAGGAGTGTGATACAGCCCCTTGCCCCTGGGAGACGTCTAAGGGGTGAGGGCAGAGGAGTGTGATACAGCCCCTTGCCCCTGGGAGACGTCTAAGGGGTGAGAGCAGAGGAGTGTGATACAGCCCCTTGCCTGGCACTGCAGCGACCCGGGACTTGGAAGTTGAGTCATCTCGGCTCTTTCCACATCGCTTCCGCCCCCATGCATGTGTTCATGTGGAAACCGCAGGCTAGCTCTCTGTAACCCCCCCCCCCCCCGGACCCGTTTAGTTGGCCCACGAGGGAACCGAATAAGCCTGTATGTTCTAGGTGTTCTACGTCGACGATGTGTGTTTCACGGCCTGCCAGCTCACCTCAACCCCTCTGCCCCTCCGGTAGGGCTGTGAGCTGAGCAGGGCTGGCTGGGCTGCAATGTGAGAGACGAGCCTGGGTTTGCATGGGTCTGGCCTGCGAATCCTGTTCGGGCCGGGTCTGTGGGGCCGGGTCTGTGGGGCCGGGTCTGTGGGGCCGGGTCTGTGGGCCGGGTCTGTGGGCCGGGTCTGTGGGGCCGGGTCTGTGGGGCCGGGTCTGTGGGCCGGGTCTGTGGGCCGGGTCTGTGGGCCGGGTCTGTGGGCCCGGGCGGCTGACCCGGAACTCCTGGGTGTGGTGACAGACCGCATGTTTTGGTCCATGCGGTGGGATATTTACTCTGCTGCCCGTAACCCAATCACCGGCCAGGATTGCGGTCCCGCCTCGACTATGTTTTCTTATTGGCCCCCTGTTCAGCCACTCACCAATATCTTAACTTGCGGCAGGCTGCGATGCTTTAATTGAGAAGTAAGATTTGTTTTGTTTTCACTTACCACTTGATGATAGTCAGCCGCACAGTGTTTCCGTTTGAACAGTAGTTCTCCTAATGATTATTTTATAATGAATTATGTTTGTTAATGTAGGATTGTTGGTGGTCTATCCCAATGGAATAGTTTGGGTATATACCAGTCGTGATTGGTCAGTTTATTCTACCCTAGACTGATGATTGGTCAGTTTATTCTACCCTAGACTGATGATTGTTCAGTTTATTCTACCCTAGACTGATGTTTGGTCAGTTTATTCTACCCTTGACTGATGTTTGGTCAGTTTATTCTACCCTAGACTGATGTTTGGTCAGTTTATTCTACCCTTGACTGATGATTGATCAGTTTATCAGGATGGTCATGTCATTCTCATTTGTTATCTCCTTTGCATTTTTTTAATATCTTTGATTTTGTGGGACTATTTGAACTTAATTTTGGTACTAAATGATGAGCCAAAACATATGACCCGCTGGTCATAAGAACATACAATTCTTTTTATTTGGCTTTCAACCGCATGTACCTGTACTCTGATAATCTTCACCTAGCACAGTCAGAAAGGGACTGGGAAATTGTCAAAATGATTGTGTACAGTGGAGATTAACTACCTGATGTACCTGGCTGGGCTGTGAGAAAATAGATGCATATTGAGAATTCACACGCAACTGTTCGCATTATTACATGTGAAATAACTTTGCAGTGGAAACATGAGTTCAGAAATGCTGGTGTCTCTTGCGCTGCTATTCATAATGTCTTTGTGTTTAGCATATGCTAGTTCACTTGTTTCTTCTCTGATTGTAAATAACAAAGCTATGCGGATAATTTTGGATGTACGGTATTACATCCTGTAGGATTGCTTTAAAGCAGGAGCTAATCGCTATGAGATGGTATTCCGTGCCCTACAATCATGGATAAGGCAAAGTCCTATTACTCTTCATGAGCCATGTGGGGGCACCATTAGTCACAGGACTTTGTCTGAGTGTTTAGCTGGTGCCCAAGAAGAAAGATCACATGTCTGCTCTTGCCTCACGCATGCTAGCCACCTCTGCATCAATGTTGGTTGACTCAAGGTGTATCTAACCCTAACCATCTAACCCTGACCATCTGCTCTTCAGATTACCTGGCAAAACACGGGCGCCTGAGTGAACTTGAAGCGCGGCGCAAGTTCTGGCAGATCCTGTCTGCTGTGGAGTACTGCCACAACCGCAATATCGTCCACAGAGACCTTAAGGCGGAGAACCTCCTGCTGGATGGACACATGAACATCAAAATAGCAGGTGAGCAATCAGTGCAGTGAACCATGGAGTTTTCCTTTTCTTGGGGCCCCAGAGTTTCTCCCCCTCAACTCAAAACCTTCCCTGAGTTTTCTTCTCTCTGCTCAGATCGTGAGGTCAAGGAATGCTCCTGGACTGTCTCGTAGGTAAGCTTGCAATGTGGCCACCTTGTCCAGAAATCGAGCTGTAGTACTGGAAATGTTCCACTTCTTTTTTTGCCACCCTTCTATTGGGGTCACCTTGGTATGTGAGCAATATGTGTGAGGAGACATTCGGGAACGGCTGCATTCTGTTCGTGAAGATGGATAAAGAACCTGTCAATTGACAGTTTTTTTTTTATGTTCCAGTTTGAACAACTTCACAACACGTTTTGGTAATAATACTCTAGTTGGATTACATGCTCAGGAGCTATGAGCTCAGCAACAGGTAGGTTCTGAAATTTCTAATGACCAGAACAGGCCATTTGCACTGTGACGATAGGTTACTGGATCAGGGTAGCAGAAGCTGCACTTGGTGTACTGCACTTGGCTTTGGGCTGTTTCTACATTATCAGGAAGATGGCATTTTGAGCGAGCCAGTGAAAAATATAATTGAGAGTCCGCGAGAGGGGCTAGGCTTGAAGGAGTGTCCTTAGATTTTGGTCAGACTTGTTCCAGAGTCCCCACGTTCCTGCTCTGGAGATGGCGGAGCTTGGCCAAGGACTAGAGTCATGACAGTGACTGATGAAGAAGACTTGACGGGGCTCCTCTTACCGTTCCTGGGCTGTGGTCATCATAGTTGTTGTTTTCGTTTTTATTATTTTGGTCATTTAGAACATCCTGAAGGACTTGGACTTAATGCATTCAACACAAACATGGAAATGTATTCCTTACTCAATAGACTCCCGGGTTTTCCTGAAATCCCTGTTGTAGGATGTGGCTTACTGAATGTTTTTGTTTGTCCCCGTGAACGTAGATGCTGGGTTGTTCTATGTGATGGTTTTTAATCACCAGAGGCGTCGTCATCGCCACCACTATGACTCGGATCCAGTTGTTAGGAAAGGTACACAATTTGGGAACAGTGAGAACAACTTTAGCCAGTGATTACAAATATATCAGCGGGCTAGCACACGGACATCACATCCTGAGCCCTGCTTGTTATGATGTTTATTGTAATTTTGTCTCCGTGAGAGACTTGCGGCACAGAGAACGTGGATTCAAACAACCTCTGTAAAAATGTCAGGTTTCCTTTCACTGACTAAAGGACCTGCTTCAAATGAGAGGATACACTGCCACACTCAAACCTCTTTTTAAAGGTCTCTTTTTGTGTGTCCAGAACGTCCCCGACCGGGGTCTCTCAGAGGCTCCAGACAGCGGGTGGTGTTGGCTTTATGTTTCTACTTCAAAGAGGTGTTGTGCGTCTCTGCCAGTCAGGGTTTCCGTTAGCCTGTAATTGCCTGCAATTGCTAGATAGATTTAATCAAAAGGCGACAAATAAAATCGCAAGTCCGATTAACTGCAGCAGCCCCTTACACAGCATTTGTAATTTCTGTAGCATGACCCATTTTCTGTGACAAATGAATTCAAGGATGACAGAACATGCAGTAGTTTCGCTTAAGCAATGAGTATATCTTCGGGGTGTTTTTGTCCCCGTAAACGTTTTAATAAGGACAACATAGGCTCTACTGTCGTTATATCTAGCACCGTAATGGTTCTGTAACGCAAATGCTGCGCAAAGACCTCCCCGATTGGACTCCTGCTCCTCGATACTCGTGGAGTTTTACAACACGTCGTCACTCAGTCGGCACCTTATTGTGTCAAAGAATGAAAAACTACTTTTAAGAAATCCATTCGTTTTCAGGTGACACGTCGACCAAGTAATGAGTGTTGCACTGAAAACCCCAAATCGTATTTCGTGAGGAGTGTTTGAGTTGATAACGTTTTTTCTATTGAGAACCGATGAGGAATTTAGCGTCTGTGTCGTGCGGTAGACCCATGCCCGCTTTGCTTTGGGTATTCGCCTTCTTAAAATGAATAATTACCGTAGCCACATCTATCAGTGTGAGAAAAGGTGGGCTTCATTCATCTGTCACATGAAAGAGTGGGGAGGTGTTTTTGTGGTCTTAAATGAGCAATTCCGTTAATATATAAACTTCAGAGCGAAGGAACTATTAATGGCAGTTTCAGACCTCCAAACCTGCTCTGCTAGAGAGGACGACAGCACTTTTGGCAATTTAAAAAGGCTGTTGTCTGATATTCTCCTGTGGAATTCACTGATATTCGCCGTATATTACCTTTTTCCTTTAATGGGTTCAGTTAGAGTTTGCTATGGGGTCTATGGCATTGAAATTATGTTCAATAACTTTTCTACACCCAGTGAGGTTAGTTTTGATTACCTTCTACCAAATATATGGAAGAACCAATTTTAAATGTTATTTATTCTTACACCTTAAATATACTACTACAATTTAGTACTTTAGTTTAAAATTAGGGTTAAAATTTGTAGCAGAATATAAAAACTCAAACTTGATTTCAAACTCACAACTTCATTGCTAACTGAGGCATGATAGTGATTTTACTTACAGATAATACACATACTGTGCAAACAACATATTACATATCACGTGTTTTTGTGCCTTCGCAAGTGTGTGTGTGTGCCTTAGTGTCTGCACTCTCAGGAAGCCCGTAATAACATTTGAAGAACAGCTGGTGTCACCTGATCTGTTCTGTAACACCTGCCGTGTTTGATTGCGGGTTGGTTTTCCGGCAAACAACGTTCACAGCAGTTCAAGGTTCCCACCCATGCTGTTGCACTTTGTCTTGTTTCGTTGTTCATTGACAAGCTGAAATGCCCTCTTCCACGCTCAATCACCTGTTTAAGGTGCAGGTGTGATGTCACTCTGGCTCCCCTGTAATCACCCCGCCATCCAGGGGTACACACCATAATTTGATACGGCCGGCTTGCATGCCTTTGTCCATCAGAACGAGATGCTCGAACACAAGCCCTTCCCCAGCTGTTTAAAACTCCCTTTTCCGGCTTGATGAATCACTATAGTAAGCCGACCTCTCCACACTTGTGTCAGCTTGCACAAGGACACATCGCTACCTCATTATTTGCTGTCGGGTTTCTAGCTACGGTGGTGCCCCCTGTGTGAGGAGAGGCGTTAGGCTCATATTTGTCACCGGATGTAGTCATGTGACATCCTAAATGCCACTCTTAGCGCAGTGGACCACTACTGACGATCCCTATTGAGCACTCTCCAAAGTTCTCCGCAAGGAGCGGGCCCCAGACAGTGATCGGGGCTGGGCTTAGCGCTGCGGAAGCCAACCCTCTGCGCGGAGCGAGCCTCTGGGCTGCTGGGACCGTTGACGTCAGCCGGCCGCGCTGCTCAGTATGCGGCACACGAACTGGGTCAGCTCTGGTAAGCCCCGACTTCTGAATCTGCCCTGCGATGTCTGTCGCACCAGCGGCCGCGTCACCAGCCGATGCGTCCACCGCTGCCTTTGTCTCCGCGGGGGTGGAGATCACCGCCTCGGATGAGCCCTGAGCCCGGGGCTCGCCCGCTTCTATTCCACCCGGGCTTTATAATGAGGTCTGAAGCCACAGGCTCCATCCGGACATACGCGTACCGTCACTGTGTGTTAAACTGTCTCAGCTTTTCAGTTTCAAGGTGAAAATCGAGGAAGGATTTCGAGTCCTATCAGTCATTAAGCCCAGATTTACCGTACTACTAGAGGGGGGGGGGGTCCAATGCATGGGATTGGATGTCAGTTTGACATGGGAGGGATTGTGAGGCCCTGTGGCCAATGACAATGCTGCTGCTAAATGTGTGCCGTGTGCAGTCTGGTTCACGTCACTGTCATCTCGGTTCCAGACACCTCCGCCCTAATATGCGTGCAAAAGCCTGGGGATTAGGGTTCTCTGCTGGGGAAGGGTTAGGGTTAGGGTTCTCTGCTGGGGAAGGGTTTGGGTTAGGGTTCTCTGCTGGGGAAGGGTTAGGGTTAGGGTTCTCTGCTGGGGAAGGGTTAGGGTTAGGGTTCTCTGCTGGGGAAGGGTTAGGGTTAGGGTTTTCTGCTGGGGAAGGGTTAGGGTTAGGGTTCTCTGCTGGGGAAGGGTTAGGG
>JACXGK010002111.1:33338-59091 GCA_016801125.1 Novumbra hubbsi | reverse complement strand
CCCTGTTTGGTACTGACCTTCCCAAAGTTATCCCCTGTTTGGTACTGACCTCCTCGGAGTTATCCTCTGTTTGGTACTGTCCTTCCCGGAGTTATCCCCGGTTTGGTACCGACCTTCCCAAAGTTATCCCCTGTTGGGTACTGACCTCCCCGGAGTTATCCCCTGTTTGGTACTGACCTTCCCGGAGTTATCCCCGGTTTGGTACCGACCTTCCCAAAGTTATCCCCTGTTTGGTACTGACCTTCCCGGAGTTATCCCCTGTTTGGTACTGACCTTCCAAAAGTTATCCCCTGTTTGGTACTGACCTCCCCGGAGTTATCCTCTGTTTGGTACTGACCTTCCCGGAGTTATCCCCTGTTTGGTACCGACCTTCCTGGAGTTATCCCCCCCATTAAGGTATTGTCGTTTTTTGGGGGTTTATTTGCATTCAACAATTTGTCACTTAGTGTTACAGTCAAGTTCATATATTTTTATATGTCAGACACCCAATGTGAAAACACATTCAGTGGAATATATAACAGCACATTTAGGCTGCAAAACACAATACCAAAACTATTTCCCAGAAAAATGCAAATGCACATATTATACTCGTACACTGTTTCCGCTCGCAAAGACCAGAACTCGGTCTCGAAAACCTTTTAAGAAACATTGCCCACAGTTTTATCTTAACTAGATATCTGTCTTTGTTGTGGAGATTGATATACAAGACATAAGCAATAGCACACATAGGAAGGTACTTGAAGGGCTTCCTCTTCTTGTTGACAAAAAGAATGTCACCCAGTGACTTGTCCTTATTCACCTCATATTCACACAAGCCATGTGCAACACATTGGCTTGGCATCACCGTGGCGTGTCGAATGCGGGGCAATGACATGGCCTCTCTTCTATTCTGGCACCGTAGACATGGTCCATATGGATCAAGCCAGCTCTGGACACCACGGAGCGACCTGCAGAGAGAACGATGACACCGTGGAGGTAATGTAACAAGTGTTAGGGGGTCACATGACGTTCACCCCCATGACGGCTCTAGATGCTCAGAACGATGTAAGGTGTCGTGTTAGCACAGACCTTTTGGCGTGGCGAATGCCCCTTTTCACCTTTGTCCCTCAACATTGTGTCTCAGGGCCGTGTTGCCTGCACGCCCCCTCGCAGGAAACCGCTAGAAAGTGACTTTGAGACGATCAAGCTCATCAGTAACGGGGCTTATGGGTGAGTAGAAGCTCCTTTTAGAGATTGTTGTTTCTGACAACGGAAATGGCTGTTTAACATTTCAGATGAGACTAAAATGTTCAACGCTGCCCGACCGCTCGTCCAAATATGTCGTGTGCCCGTGTCCCCTCAGCCGTTGTAACCGTTTGAGCGCTGATTCCTTGTCGCTCACTCCCCCCCCCCCCCCCCCCCCCCCCCCCCCCCCCTCCCCGATACCAGGGCCGTGTTCCTGGTCCGACACCGGGAGACCCGGCAGCGGTTCGCCATGAAGAAGATCAACCGGCAGAACCTGGTGCTGAGGAACCAGATCCAGCAGGTGTTTGTGGAACGCGACATCCTGACCTTTGCGGAGAACCCCTTCGTGGTCTCCATGTTCTGCTCCTTCGAGACACGCAGACACCTCTGCATGGTGATGGAGTACGTGGAGGGTACGGTTCCTTTGTTCGGCTCACGGATCTGAACCAGCGCATCTCCCCCTTACAGACAAGGAGAAGGCCAGAGACGCGTGTTTCCACTTACTCGTCCGGCACTTTAACTACCAGGATAGCTGATTAATTATTCATTATTCTCATCCTAATGACCCCATGCTCACCGTGGATGTCAACGAAGCCTAAGGCAGGGATCGGAATATGAGGCTGGCCGATAACGAGCGGATATCATAGCAGCTGCTCTGACGGCCGTTTACAGTGTGTTTGCCCACCGCTGTGCCCAGGTGGTGACTGTGCCAACCTGTTGAAGAACATGGGCCCTCTCCCAGTGGACATGACCCGGATGTACTTCGCGGAGACGGTCTTGGCACTGGAGTACCTCCACAACTACGGCATCGTACACAGAGACTTGAAACCTGACAAGTGAGTCCGACGCCAGATAAAAAAACAATTCCGTTTGACTTTATTCTGAACTGGTTTTCCGACTAAGCCCAGGTTGTATTTCATAGACCAAACGGGTCGAATACGGATTCGCTGTGGTTTTTGAGACCCCTAGCACGGGTACGATGTCACTTCTCACTGCTGTGATGACTAGGTGTGCTGACAACCCGGACCAAACTAGTGTCGTAATGGATATCTTTCAATCTCTGAGTACAAAGATTTTTTTCTATGTGGTCTGGGGGAAATGTATGTCTGTTCTCATGCTTGGTGAGGCACTTGAACAGAGCGTCAGTAGGACATAATAAGGATATAATGCTTCTGTTGGTATTTGCATCTGATTGAAGTTGTGGCATACGTGTTGTTAAAGAAAAGTTCAGTCCATTCAAAAGTGAAAAAAGGGCTTATTGGGTTTTTTAAATATTGTAGATATACTGCATCTATGCACTGTGTCCAGGGAATCCATGTACTACACCCCCTTGTGTTTACAATTTAAATATAACCAGAACATTCTGTACATTCATTGTCAATGTCAAAGTTGGCATTTTAAAATGGCTTACACCCTTGTTAGATGTGTAAACTGGATAATATGCTTTGTGTGTAGAACCTTTTTTGCAAAAAGGCTTTCCAGCGTTTTTCACAATCCAGATTGGTGTTGTTAAATTCTGTATTCTCTCCCTGCGTAGTTTGCTGATCACATCCATGGGCCACATCAAGCTCACTGACTTTGGACTGTCCAAGATCGGCCTGATGAACATGACCACCAACCTGTACGAGGGTCACATTGAGAAGGACACCAGGGAGTTCATAGACAAACAGGTGACACGTCTGCCTTACTCTGGCCTTCGTCATTTATTACATCTTCTATAATCTTGGTCTCATGTTTTTCTACCAGGCCTAATCCATCTCTCGTCTTCTCTTGGTTCATTGTCCCAGGTGTGTGGTACTCCTGAGTACATCGCCCCGGAGGTGATCCTCAGACAGGGCTATGGGAAGCCGGTGGACTGGTGGGCTATGGGCATCATTCTGTATGAGTTCCTGGTGGGCTGTGTGCCTTTCTTCGGTGACACGCCTGAAAAGCTTTTTGGACAGGTGGTGAACGGTGAGTTGTCTTGAATGCGTAGTGTTTACCCGCAGAAAGGAGAAATGATCACTAGATACTATGTTTTAGTATTGTAGCCTCGGTATTAGTGTCCTCAGTCTTCCTCAGGCCGATGGGCACGATAGGCGAGAACACATCTCTCATCGTGTATATCAGAGGCCCTGGTGTCGTTGAGACGTCTAGTCTGTCAGGCGAGAACACATCTCTCATCGTGTATATCAGAGGCCCTGGTGTCGTTGAGACGTCTAGTCTGTCAGACGAGCACACATCTCTCATCGTGTATATCAGAGGCCCTGGTGTCGTTGAGACGTCTAGTCTGTCAGACGAGCACACATCTCTCATCGTGTATATCAGAGGCCCTGGTGTCGTCGAGACGTCTAGTCTGTCAGACGAGCACACATCTCTCATCGTGTATATCAGAGGCCCTGGTGTCGTCGAGACGTCTAGTCTGTCAGACGAGCACACATCTCTCATCGTGTATATCAGAGGCCCTGGTGTCGTCGAGACGTCTAGTCTGTCAGACGAGCACACGTCTCTCATCAATTATATCACAGGCCCTGGTGTCGTTGAGACGTCTAGTCTGTCAGACGAGCACACGTCTCTCGTCGTTTCTATTCATTTGGTGTGTAATTCCATGGATCTGGGGTTTTAAACAGTGGTTTGATTGACAGATGACGTCGTCTGGCCCGAGGGTGAGGACGCCCTTCCCGCTGATGCCCAGGACCTCATCACCAGGCTGCTAAGACCGTGTCCCCTGGACCGCCTGGGGACTGGTGGGTGTCTTCGTAGAAATAAGTTGTGTGTGTGTGTGTGTTTCCTATGACCTCGAGTTGTGTGCGTTTCCTATGACCTCAAGTATATTTGTTTGTCTATAATGGGTTACCAACGTTCAATTAAAATGTGTTACTTATATTCTCAACCTTCCGAAAGGAAGCAGCTCAGAGGCAAATCTCTAGTTGATCAACAAGCCCGCAGTTGCTATGGGCAGTCGTCCAGGAGTTGCCGACAGTGGTTGCCGTGTTATTTTCAAAATGTTTAGCACATGCTTGGGCTCATCAAGTGGGCCGATTCTCACGATAAGCTGACTGGATCGTGGTACACGAGACAAATTGTTGTCTTAAATTGTATTTCTCACTAAATAATGCCACGCAATTTCTTACACCGTGCCTTTCAGACACTGCTAAACTATGAAGTTTAAACTAAAACAATTGACAGTAGTTTTTTTTTTTTTTTTTTAATTTGTATTTATGTATTCTATATACTTTGTGTGCTGATGCATGGTTTCGCCGATTTTCCCTGAAAAAGTGGTCTCGTCCTGACAAGATCAAGTATGCTGGTACCCAGAGAGATGATTAAAAAAATAAATGAAAATAAACCTTGCCGGCCACTACATTAGGTACACCTTGCTGGTACAGGGACCAGCTTCTGCCTTCGGGACTGCTTTAATTCTTTGCGGCATTAAGCAAGGTACTGGAAACGTTCCTCAGATATTTTGGTCCATATTGACATTGCAGACACTGCACATCCCTGATGCAAATCTCCCCTTCTACCACATCCCAATGGGGCTCAATTAGATTGAGATCTGGTGACTGTGGAAGCCATTTGAGTACAGTGAACTCATTGTCTTGTCAAGAAAGCAGTTTGAGATGTGAGCTTTGTTATATTAGGGGCGATATCCTGCTGGAAGTAGCCATTAGAGGATGGGTACATAAAGGGACGGACATGATCGGCAACAGTACTGAGATAGGCTGTGGTGCTGAGATCCCTTGCTAAACTGATGGTGCAGTGATTTTCTCAGAAAAGTAAACAAGTATTCTATTTTGAGTAATTTCTCTGATGTGGCCCCCCCCTGCTTTTAGCCCAAAATGTTTTTTAAGGATAGAAGTGGATTTTAATTTGACATGGCTAAGAGGGGTTCCATCAGGCTGATTTCATGCTTCACATTTGACTTAAAGGAGGCACACTGGAGGTCAAGATGCACATGTTCTTTGTGGGTCTGGACTGGAACGGGCTGTTGCGACAGAAGGCCGAGTTCATCCCCCAGCTGGAGACCGAGGACGACACCAGCTACTTTGACAGTAGGTGGCGACCTTCACCGCTCTCACCGGGGCGGTTACCATGCATGTTGGGTGGGAAAGTGATTTATGTGAGACTTGGTCCTGCTGTTGGACCTGAATAGCCCCAAAATCAAGTCTAGCGTCGATCACCGTGGCCTGATTTGGTGTGCCGAGCCTCGGTTCCGGACTTTAATACAGCGTGTGTCTTTGTTGACCTTCAGCCCGAACCGAGCGGTACAGTCACCTGGGATCGGACGACGAAGATGACGATGAGACCTGCGATGAAGACACATCCCTAGAGCTCAAACAGTTCTCCTCTGTGGCACATCGCTTTAGCAAGGTGGGGATTTTTTTTTTTATACGTATATATGTACGTATTGACTTGCACGTGTACACCTTGCGATGTCATTGTTGTGTTTGGTATGTTGGAAGGAAAAAATAAAGGCAATGCTGGTCCTTTCGCTAAGCTTTCCGGTCACTTTCCTCTGGATTCTCGTCCGCCAGGTGTACAGCAGCACAGAGCATCTCTCCACGTCCACGCCGTTGTCAGAGCGCAGCCATAGCGAGGAGAAGGAAGAGAGATGGGAGGGAGGAGTCCTCCTCTCCCCAGGAGACGGAAACAAACCGGGGGACCATAGGACGGAGGCTCCCAGGGGAGGGTGAGACACTAAGAGGAGACCTAGAATAAAACAGCACTATAATACAGTATAGCTGTGTGTCTCGCTTTAGCTGAAACATTGACAGGTTATTATAGAGAGATGAGGGACAAGTCTGGCTGAAACATTGACAGGTTATTATAGAGAGATGAGGGACAAGTCTGGCTGAAACATTGACAGGTTATTATAGAGAGATGACAGACAAGTCTGGCTGAAACATTGACAGGTTATTATAGAGAGATGAGGGACAAGTCTGGCTGAAACGTTGACAGGTTATTATAGAGAGATGAGGGACAAGTCTGGCTGAAACATTGACAGGTTATTATAGAGAGATGAGGGACAAGTCTGGCTGAAACATTGACAGGTTATTATAGAGAGATGAGGTACAAGTCTGGCTGAAACGTTGACATAATACAGCACAAATTGCATTCAAATCACTATACGCGCATTACGTATGAATTAGTGGGTTAAAGGGTCAGTCTATTTTAGCGTAAGTATGGCAGGGTTCCATGCAGCTGATGGGCTTTCTAGGCGACACGCTCTACCAGAGTGGTGGGTTCCGTTCCCAGAAGGCCGGCGCGTAAATAATTGCTCTCGTTAGCGTACGTCCCTCTGTTTATATCGAAACGAAAACATAACAAGATCACGAGGTCCCTCTGTAACCGTCCTGGTTCCCTTTGCCTGGTCCTCCAGCCAACGCCCCAGGACTTCCTCCAGCTCGTCCCAGTCCGAGAGGAGCGCCAACCTTCTGGTGATGAACAGCACGCAGAGCCTGGACACCATGCCGCGCTTCGCCATCTCAACGAAGGACGAGGGTGAGTTCGGACACGGGTGGTCTTCTTCAAACTGGCCCAGCGTCACGGAAAAAGACGAGTCTCCCTGGGGCCCCCCCCTCCAGCGTGACCATCCCGCCTCCTCTCACCCCCCAGACGGCGTGGTGTCCAGCCTGCGTCGCATGCGTAGCAACAGCACGGGAACGCGGCCCTCTTACAGGCGAGGGGCGTCCCGTCGCCTCGGGCACCAGCTGGAAACCCCCGAGAAGCCCAGGCCCCCGGCGGGGGGCTGCAAGGTCCCCAAGTCGGCCTCCGTCTCGGGCCTCTCCCTCATCATCACCCCGGGTAGGTGAAGCTGACCCCGTCTGTAGCGGTCACAGAGTGGGACGTTCCACCCGGACCTTTAAAGAATACCACAGCGTGGGGCGCAATTATGCCTGAAACGGCTGCGACCCCTCAGGTTAGGGAGACTGAGGGGAGACCCTCCCAATTAGGTCTGGCGGTTGGACGTGGCCTTTAAGGCTTTATACGGGCCACACTTCGAAAACATCTCGCGTGGAATCCCTCCGTCCTGACACGGCTTTCCCTCCTCTGCGTCTCTAGACACCACAGATGGCACGCCGACCAGCCCCAAATCGTCCTTGTCCCTCTCGTCCAACCCCTCATCCCGGGACTCGTCCCCCAGCCGGGGGGACCTGTCGCTCAGCATAAGCAGCCTGCGCCCCCCAGTGGTCATCCACAGTTCTGGGAAGAGGTTCGGCTTTGCCCTGCGGGCCATCCGGGTCTACATGGGCGACACGGACGTCTACACCGTGCACCACATGGTCTGGGTGAGTGGTCCTACCGGTAATCAGAGGTCATTAACGTGGGACTCACCGCTAACGAGGCTACAGAACGGCCACCTTGGGCAGGACCATTAGGCTAGTATGTACTGTATACCGGGTTTATTAATCTATGGGTGGTGGAGATCAGTTTCAGTCTGGTCAACTACAGGCACCGTCCCTCTATGGTTTCGTTTATGCACCTGCTAGTTGGAAAACCAAACCTCAAGCTGTGAATGTCGTCACTCTGCTTGCCGGTCTGCTTCCTGTCGTGTAGCGGACGTTTCTGAAAGCATTGTTGAGCGCCAAAGCGGTCCCGGCTGCATTCTGATTGGACCTTCTCCGTGTGTCCGCGTAGTGCGTGGAGGAGGGCACCCCAGCCCACGAGGCGGGTTTGAGAGCCGGGGACCTCATCACCTACGTGAACGGGGAGTCTGTCCAGGGTCTGGTGCACACCGAGGTGGTGGAGCTTCTGCTCAAGGTGAGACCCCAGAACACGGGTGGTTTGGCCCACCCCTAACCACCCGGTCTCCATGTGTCTCGTATGCTTCATGCAGCCCGGGTATGCTACGCAGGGCGCCGCGGTAAACCGATAGCCGTTATGTTCACAGAGTGGCAACAAGGTAACGTTGCAGACCACGGCCCTGGAGAACACCTCCATCAAGGTCGGCCCCGCCAGGAAGACCAGCTACAAGAGCAAGATGGCCCGACGTAGCCGGAAGAGCAGGAGGAAGGAGGGCCAGGACGGGTGAGGAAGCGTCGTGAGGCCTTTGTGGGAGTACGAGGGACTCCAGCAGGCCAATGTGTCGCCCCCTACTGGCGTGAGGTGGCCCAGCGGCTGTACATTCCAGGTCTACAGGCTTCATTCTCACTTCTCTCCCTTTTCAGTAGACGACGTAGCATCTGGAAGAAGCTGTCCAAGCACACCCCTTCTCCCATGCAGAACAGTCGCAGTTTCTCGTCTGGCTTCCAGCATTCGGTCTCCTCCAGTGACAGCCTGTCTGGCTCTCCCACCCAGAGCATCTCGCCGGGGCCGTCCACACCCTGCCGCTCCCCTGCCCCCGATCAGTCTGGAGGTACGTCGCTAGCTAGCCTCTTTATTGGCTCGAAAAATGGTCCGCTGTATTTGGTGCTCTGCATATTTTCATGTTTACCATCCCGGCATAATGTCATAGGGATTCGGGGCTAGTGTTTCCAAGGTTACCTTCCGACCGTTAGATACCGTGGCGGATGTTGAAAGGCTCATCCCCTGCGTGCTCTTCTGTTCTCAGACTCCAACTCCCCCCTGAGCTCCTCACCCTGCTCCAGCTCTCCCAACTCCCCCGTGCCGCAGGCCCGACCCAGCTCCCTGCACGTCCTGGGCCGCTACACCAAGGCGGGCCGCTGCAAGTCCACCAGCAGCATCCCGCCCTCCCCGCTGGCCTGCATCCCCCCGCCGCAGCCCCTCTCCCCCCAGTGCCCGCCGGCCTCCCTCCCCAGCCTGTCCCGGAGCCTCCAGGGCTTCCACGGCAGGACCCTGTCCCCTCCCACCGCGGCACGTCACTCCGTGCGCCCCCGCAGCGCCGAGCCCCCCCGCTCGCCGCTCCTCAAGAGGGTGCAGTCGGCCGAGAAGCTCTCGGGGGCGTATCACGGCGACAAGAAGGCTTTCGCCACCCGCCGGCACACCATGGAGGTGCCCCTGTCGGAAGGGGAGGACACGGAGGCGGGGGAGACCGCCGCGGGCTTCGTCTGTGTCGGGGAGCAGCACGGCCGCCAGGGGCTGTTTTTAGGAGGCCAGAGGAGCCATAGTGGCGAGAACCGCTCCGAGGAGGTGGTGGTGATGAGAAAACTGGCCCTGTCTGAGAGGAGGGACTCCTTCAAGAAGCAGGAGGCGGTGCAGGAGGTCAGCTTCGACGACCCTGAGGAGAAGGAGGCCCCGAGCGACGTGCTAACCGCCAGGCCGTCGCGGTTCAAGGCGTCGTGGGTCAACCCGGCCCGGCCCGGCTGGAGCCTGGAGGTGACGGGGGGAGGAACGCGGGAGGCCGCAGGGCAGACATCCAAGCCCCAGGATAAGAAGGGGTATTAGCATAGCGTAGCTCCAGGAAGGTGAAAGGTCGAGTTATAGTCTCGCTCAAGGCGAGAGTCAGGTGACACGCTCTCCGCCTGCCAGTCAACAACACAACGACTCGGCCTTCGGGAGGAAAGGGAAAGAGCATGTGACGTGATCTGCGCTTTTGGACATTACCAAGGCAACGCTCCATCTTCACTCCGCCGCGTTTACTGGAATGGCAGAACAGTCCAGAAGTCCACCTCCCCTGACATTTTGTTTTATTTTTTTTCACGTCTAAGAGCAGTACCTCGGGGGATCTTGTTGCATGTTCATCCGCGAGGACATTCGAGTGGAGCCGAGTTTAAGCCAGCGAAGGAGGGGGAAACTGAATTGATGAGTGGCACAGTCGGTTTACAGTTTGCACAGAAACCTCACTGTCAAGAGAACAGTTGGGTGCCAACAGGTGTTTACCTCCCTCAGCCCTCCATTGAAGATCAAGTTTCACTGTAGCACTGAGACGACAACATTTTATACATCTTGTAAATAAGTTTATTTTTATATTTTATGAATACCCTATTTATGATGCTTTTTTTTGTTAACTGTTTCGGGGCTGAACATGACATTGTGCATTATTTGCCCTTCATCTAATGCACACATTTCATGCGTCGTTTCTTTTTTGTTTTTTTAAGTGATCGGATCGTGGAGAAAATATTTTGGAACCGATCTTTGGGTGGTTGTAAAGACAGTGGATTTAGGCAATTTTGTTTTATTGTCTCTGTTAAATGGATCCGCATTTCACTTGCCATTGTTCATGATAAAAAAAAAAAGGGGTAATATTTCTGTGATAAAATTTTGGCCTAAGTTTATCGACCTGAAATGTTTCCAAACCCATTATTTCAGTCTCGTCATTAACATAATAAGACAAAATGTGGGTGGTAATGTTTTGTAGTAACCATTTCATCAGGATTGGAGGAAAATGTGTCACGGGGTACAAAAATTTGCAAATGTAGACGATATCTAAACTCGATAGGCTTTCTGCCAGAACATACATTTCTCCAAACCTTTACAAAAACTATTGGGGGAGAAAAAAATGTACATACAAGTAATAGTACGTCTGGAATGGTCCAATGCTTCAATGCCTTGTCAATAATCCAGTGAGTCAACAAATGGAAACCCTTCCGCTGGTTTAAATCACATAATGAATGGCAGGACACAAAATAAATGAAGTTTTGTTCTACATGATGATTCTGGATTATTATTCACCTACCTGGTGAATAATGACACCCTGCAATCTAATCGAGCAGAGGTGCATTTTCACAGGTTAGTGTTTTTTAACGAAAGGGATCCTTTTGGATTTGGGAGATTCAGATCTATTTTGCCAGAGTCGGATTAATGTGTGGATACCATTTTTTATGCATATGCCTCCAGTATCAAGTTAAAGGAAGCTTCAAGAGCCACTACTGACTAGGGTAAGTACAGTGATTGCTAGTTAACTGGTACCATACGTTTCCAGTCATTAGGTTGATGCTAGTTAATTGCACAGGTGCTACTGTTAATCCGTCCCTGGGGGAGTACTGAAGCAGCCTTCTTCCCAAAATACTAAAGAATCCCTTCAACGACGTTCTCATTTTAGGTTTTCCAGAATCCTTGTTTTGCTTTTTGCATTGAAATAATTGTACAGTTTGTGGGAATTGTATGCATTTTGCAAATTTCTTTTTTTTTTTAAACCATGTAATGAATGTTTACCTTTTGAGTCAATTGTGTACTGTATGTAAACATTTTCCATCTTCACTGTTAAATTATTCAAACCATAACAGGGCTTGGAAGGAGTTCATATTTTGTATATTTGTACATTTTCCTGTGGAAGCAGTCTTGTTGCATTGCTGATACACCATAGCAAACTTGACGGCAGTTGACAGTGCTTGATAGTGTAACAAAACATTTGATAGACCGATTTGATTTGGTTAGTGATATCAATATGTTTGGTTTGGCTGTCAACTTTGTATACTATAATTGCAACAATGTTTAATTCCACTATTAATGAATTAACAACCAAAATTATTCCACCCTTGTAATATTTGGGTACTCTGTATTCCTGATGCTGGTTGGCTAATAGCTGTGGCATATGAGACCGTGTACCAAGGGAATAGACATCACATTTTTGACTGCTTTAACAGTGTTTGTAACTAGGTCATTAAATCAATAAGGCATCTCTGAGGTTTGTGGTATGTTGCCAATATATTACGGTGAAGTGCTTTGTTCAGGCACCCTGTGATGTATTGTGCCTAAGGACAGATCTTAGCTGTGGCATATGGGTGATATACCACACCCTCTTGTGCTGTATGGCTTAAGTATATCAGTTGATGTATGGAACATGTTTTACTGGGGATATGGGGAGGGGACTATTGCTAAATTTAAGTTAGTATTTTAACTTGGTCATCTGCCAACTTAGAAACTAAATGGAAGAGAACTGGAAAGTGAGAAAAATAAAATGAATCACTTGTTTTGTAACTTTATTTACTTGAAACAAATTGTATTCATGATTTTTGTGAGTCTAATAGATCATTCAATTCACAATAGATTTTCCAGATCTTGATGTGGTCAAAACATACTGAATCTTCCTCCTGTGCCATACAATTTCCCCTCAACTGAATAACTACGCGTTATAACAGTAAGGTTATTTTCCTTGTCTGGATTGCTAGAGCATTTGTACAGATTTATACATTCTGGTTAGGGGAAACTTGATTGCCTTTTAATGTACCACAAAGACACTTGTTCTAAAGGTACCCAAGGACATTACTGAAATATTTAAATGTAAAAGTATTGAATAGAACATAAATAATCCGGGGGTTGAAGCAGATGTGCATATTTAACCAATTTCAACTACTTTCACATTTGTCCTGCATGTTAAACGTATACAGTCCTGGCCAAAAGTATTAAGAATGACATGTGTATTGGTTTACACAGTTTGCTGCTGCTGTGTTTTTAGATATTTTTGTCAGATGTTACTATGGTATAATTACATTAATTTCTTAAGTGTCAAAGTCTGTTATTGACAATTACATTAAGTACATGCAAAGAGTCAATATTTACATTGTTGACCTTTCTTCAAGACCTCTGCATTTTACCCTGGCATGCTGTCAATTAACTTCTAGGCCACGTCCTGACTGATGGCAGCCCAATTTTACATAATCAATGCTTGGAATTTGTCGGATTTTTTGTCCACCCGCCGCTTGAGGATTGACCATGTTTTCAATGGGATTCAGGTCTGTGGAGTTTCCTGACCATGGACCCAAAATGTTGATGTTTTGTTCCCCAAGCTACTTTATCACTTTTGTCTTATGACAAGGTGCTCCATCATGCTGGAAAAGGCATTGTTTGTCACAAAACTGTGGTGGTTGGTTGGGAGAAGTTGCTCTTGGAGGATGTATGGAGGATGTATCCTTCTTTGGGGCTGTGTCCTTAGGCAAAATTGGGACTGAGACAACTCCCTTGACTAAGAAGCAACCCCACACATGAATGGTCTCAGGATGCTTTACTGTTGGCATGACACAGGACTGATGGTAGCGCTCACCTTTTCTTCCCCAGACAAGCTTTTTTCCGGATGCCCCAAACAATCAGAAAGGGGATTCATCAGAGAAAATGACTTTAGCCTAGTCCTCAGCAGTCCAATCCCTGTACCTTTTGCATAATATCGGTTTGTCCCTGATGTTTTTCCTGGTGAAAAGTGGCTTCTTTGCTGCCCTTCTTGACACCAGGCCATCCTCAAATTCTTCCTCACTGTACACGCAGATGCACTTGCACCTGCCTGCTTCCATTCCTGAGCAAGCTCTGCATTGGTGGTGCCCCGATGACAATTTTAGGAGACGGTCCTGGTGCTTGCTGGACTTTTGTGGGATTAAGCTCATTTTCATGGAAAAAAGGGGTCACTCTTCATGACATTCTGTAGTATATGCAAATTGCCATCATAAAAACTGAGGCAGTAGACCTTCTGAAAAATTAGATATTTGTCCTTCTCAAAACTTTTGACCACTGCTGTATACACTGGGGCTCTTCTGTGCTGGTCCTGGAGGTCCAAAACACTTTTGGTGAGTGTTTTCACCTGGTAAATTAAGATAGAGTTTGGAACTTCAACAAAAGAGCGTTTAATTTTTTGGCTTTTCTGGTACAAAACTTTCTCTGGTGTCCCAGATCGAAAGCGGAATCGTGGTTATAAGGGGTGGATACAAACCAGAAGTCTAATGACCATTCAGGACTGGAGATGAAGAGCCTTTTGACCTTGGTGACCCTAAAACTGCTTTGTCATTCTATTTCTCAAGATGGTCTTTGGTTGTGACTTTATTTTTTGTCCCATAATGTTGAAAATAAATGAGCAGCAAAAGACTAATATGAAGTGGAGCATTGTTTTAACGGGAAATCCTACGATATGTTGTCAGATGCACATTCGCAACACTAGTTACAGTTCTTGGCTGGTAATTAAATGCAGATTGTTCAAGTCTTCATATCACATTTGAGGGCTAGATAAGCTATGGAACATTTCAATTTAAGTAATTGCTCACAGCAACAGTCAAGACTGCATAATGTATCCCTCTGCTAACTGAGCGGGATAGCCTGTAGACTACATATTCTCAGCATAATGGGCCAGGATATTGTAAAACCATACATTTTATAGAACACGGTTATTAGGTTTAAGGTTTGGCATGAAATATGTTTGGGAGGACTGAAATCTAGAAATCAAGTATCTGCATGGTCTTCCTAAAGCGATTCGGACTTTTCCGACTGAATTCGTTTATTTCCGCGCTGTTCATATTAGTTCCCACGCACTCCTTTTCTATGCAGTGCTGTGCTGGAAAATGGCTGTGTAGGGAGCTGAGAGTTATGTGCGACAAAAGAAAGAAAGGGAGAAAGAAAGCAGACGAGAAGTAAACAAGGAAGGTGGACGACGTTAAAGCATTGAGGGGGGGAAAACTTACTGTCAGCATTTCGACGTGTCTAAGTGCCTCCTTAGCGAGATATTTGGAAGAACTATTTGCGGGTGAGTTTTTCCAAGTTCTTGCACATATCCAGTCCTAGCCGCTGAACTGGAAAATGGTGGAAGAGCTTGAAGTGCCCTAGTAGGTACACAAAGCTGTGCGAAGTTCTGCAGGAACGTGTTTGAAGCATTGCAACAAGTCGTGTTCTATAGTTTACTGTCACGCCAAATGTTAACACTAGTTAGCATACGGTAATAGTTTAACCATGACTGTCATTTACAGAAGGCCAGTAACATGCGCCTCAAACATGACATATCACAATCGTCGATCAACTTAGCTACTGTAAACTTGGGTTGCAGTCCCCATATTGCGCGTTATGGTTGCATCATGTTGTTAACTATAATGCGTCGTAGCAAGTGTGCTGAAAAGGTACAGATGGGAACAGTTGGGAATTTCTCGAACACGTCACCCCTGGCGCTGAATGTGCGAGTTTTACTTGCAACAGGTTGGGAAATGTGCTATACGAAGTGGATTTAACTGAGAGCGTCGTCTATCTTGGACAATTCGAATATACTTAATCCATCAATTCGCGTTGTTGTTTGAGTTATTTTTGCACGGTTACTGTGGTTTAGTAACTTTTCAAAGTATTTTTTTACCATATTTCGCGTGGGTTGATTACATAAATTGTAGTGCCTTAACTTTTGAAGGAAACATATCTTATACTTTACTGACAGTCACATATTAGCCTACAAATGATTTCTGTAATTGCTTTGTAATTGTAGTTTGATTTCAACGAATTGCTGAACTGTGCAGTCTATTGGCCGACATACGGTAAGGCTGTGGTGGTTGAGCTGGTCGATTTGACGAAGGAAAGAAGTCCGTAATTTGCAGAATTTGTGAACTTTTTTCCAATAATCTGCATCCACATAATTTTAATATAATTAATATTTTGCTAGTTTTTAGCCGTCAATGCGCCTATGAATAACCTATGTACAGTATAAAAATGTGTAACTACTACACTGTATTCAGTGAAGTACAGTACTAAAAAACTTACATTAATTCATTAATTGAATTTCCATTTAGCAAAAACAAATATTTATATCAAAGTCGATAGGCTACGTGGCCTAATTAGGGCCAATCTCTATATACCAAACATATTTACCCAAAGCAAACTCTGGTCAATTTTGAGTCTTCACCCACATGGTTAAAGTCAGGCCTTGGTGTGACTAAGCTGATTCCTGATTTGCGCCTATTAGTGCAACTCTCCCAGCAACTATGTTTGCTTGCTTAGACGTATCTTGAGGATGAGTTGGTGTTTTTTTTTTGCTATAGAGGTCGGTTTCTTCTGGAGTCGTTTGATTCGACATAGTATGTTCTTCATGCTGCTACAATATAACAAAGATTCGTTTTTAAATAGGCTTATAACATAATTCTATGTTGTGCTGTAGACTGTTGACATCTAAGACTAGCATCTGGCGTCTACCAGTGGACAGATTGCCACAAGGTGAATGTACACTCCTCTTTGTATTTATTTGGATGTTATGGCTCAAACTTGTACATTTGGCTCTAGTCCAGCTTTTGGGATTTGAAATCAAACTACTTACACCATTTTATTGAGGTTGTCATGGTAGAAATATCTTAAAGTTGGGAAAGGAACAATTTAATTGATTAGGGTTTCATTTGAAGATGCCTTTGGACTATTTCACACAGTAAGTTTAGGTAGTCAATAACAGTTTTTCCCATGTTCCTGGCAAATAAAACTCATATCTGCCTAATATTTTTAAACCTTCCAACTTATAGGTAATGGTAATATATGCATTAGTGTAGAAAGGTTTCCAAACATTCTACATTAATTATTAACAGGATAAGAGATTCTAAAGTGATACGATACATTATTTACTTAGGCGAACCGTAATCTAAAATCTGAGAAACAATCTTGAATTAGTCATTGTGTACCAAGAACTAAAATAAAGGTAACATTTTCTCATGGAACAGTTTGATCCCAAATCCTTGTCGTCTTTTTACTACTTGTCCAAATGAGGTTTAGGCCTTTCTAAATATTAATGTTACCACTTGTAAACAAAATGTCCACTGATATTGCTGTCACCGTTGAACACTGGTGATTGGACGTTCAGATCTTTTTACTGGCTATGTAGTTTAAACTCTCAGTCAAAGGAACAAATATTTCTGAGTGCATGACCCCATAACCGGCAAATTCATGGCTCTTCCAAGAAAAGCTTGTATTTTGTATAATTCGTAGTCTCCTATGCTGATGTTTGGCTATGCTTATGCAGTGATGTGAAATTCTTAGGAAAGATCATAGAAATGTATCCAAGCTCCCCCCACCTCAGCCCAAGGGTTCAAAGGTCAGACAACATTGTGTGTAGTAAATTATTTCCTTTTAAACAGTCATGTTAGAAAAGCAAGCATGCGGTTTCTCCCTGACCGTTGTCTCTTGCACCTTGACATTAATTGTGGCAAGAGAGGCATGTAGATTCCCTGGGGGGTCTTACAGACCTCTATGAGGGTCTTGTGGTCAACCCTTGGTGGGAGTACTTGTCCTATGTAGAATGCCGGTGGCCTGTACTTGTATCCGATGTGGAAGATCAGTCGGACTGTGGGATGGGGTACTTGGAATTGGTTGGAAATGGCTTTTCAACTCATCAATAATACGGGCATCGATACTGTTATCAATGACTGTTTTGGGGTGGGATTTCGCTGGAATATCTGTCTAAATATGTGAATTTTTTCACATGACTGTATGTACCCTAGTCCCACTCCAGATCAAACATTCAGGCATAGTTGTGTTCTGCCAGCATGATCACTACAGAGATGGTCCTATTTATTACTTAACTATTAAGTAGTTCAAGCAGACCATTTTTGTCATGTAGTAAAGCATTTTGTAAATGTTGTGTTTTTTGTCTTTTAATTATAAGATATCTCGTCGGAGTACATCCTTGGATTTGCAAACTTCTGTCATGTAGCTTCTTAAATACGCTAAGCCTGTCTCTCATCCAAAATGCTTAATGTTATGTCAGGGCCTTACTAGAGAGAAGAGGCACTGGCGTTATTTTCGCTTCGGGTAGAAGTCCATTCCTGCTGCCTAACGGGGTACTGGGAGGATGTCTTTATACCAAGCAGGGTAGTAAACGGTGCTGTAAACAACCAACCCCAACCGAAGAAGACCTGTGTATTGGTATAAGTTGAGGAGTACTCTGTTGTGGTTTTGTTCTTTATTAGTCTCTTGTCGAAGACCAAAAGCAGAATCTTTTTTACAGTTGCGATGATTATACACCAACATAACTTGGCTCGCAAACGCTAGAGCTCGATCCGGTGGATACAACTGCATAAAAATGTATTTGTTTTTTGGCATGTAACTCTGGCTTGCCTAGGATGAAGACTGTGTATTTGATTTCCTACTTATATTACTTTTGAGATAACATTTCAGTTTTCTAATGCTGTAAAGCTTTTTCTGCAGATTTGATAACACTAAAATGTTAATTTTAATAGTTTGTTATTGTTTATGTTCAAATCTAATATTGCAGCCCTAGGCATAAATTATCTGTATAGTTTATATTTTCACAATTGTTAGTTGATTTTAAAAAAAAATATATATATTTTAATCATTTTGGATGCAACGTGATGTGTGGAAAGGTGGAGTTGTTTGGGTCAGGGGCTTTATCACTGCCTAGATACATTTTCTAATATTAGAACATTTCCTTGATTTGCCCGAGCTCCTCTCGTGACTCCTGAGCACATGGCCGAACAGCAGCCAATGAGAGGCCAGGCTTAGTTTCCCTCTCTCTAGCAACAGTGAGTTTCCTGCCTTTCATTCATTAATTATTTTCCGTGGTCTCCCTCAGCCGTTTGGGCTCTCCTGATAACAATAATGGGCTGTTTCTTGACTGAATAAAAGTGAAGAAAAAGGAATGGATCCAGTGACGACCAGCCGGCAAGCTGCTGCCTTGTAATGGGGGGTCCTCTCCCGTAGCAGGACCGTGACGGAGATTACTCTAAATTCAACCTATATTAGTTGCAGCACTCTTTTTTTTTTTTGCTTGGGGGGGTGGGGAAGTGTACCCAGGAGTGGACTATGACAGAGTGTGGGACGACTGCACTCTCTTTTTGCGCGGTTGTGAATATAAACAAACGTAAAATGGCAAAAAGGACTGGACTTTTTTTGGCTGGGGTGGGTTTGGGGGTGTGGGGGAGGCGCGAGGGGGAGACGCAGGGGGGGTGTGTTATGGTGGTGTGAGGATTGCGGGCTGTGGTTGGCTGTGCCAGTGCCACGTGTCCACCCTGGTACCTCTCTCCTCGACACGAAGGATGTCGGACAGAGAGCCTTGGTGGAACTGTCCAGTGTTCCACTGACCAAGCGCGGGGTAAGTACCGGTGCCCAGCGGTACGTCCTGTGACCGTGGTAACTATTTAAGGTATCATAGCAACGATATTGGAACTCAGAAAGGATAACGTCAATGTTGGCACAGTTTTATTTATTTTTTTCATTCTCCTTTACATTCGTGTGGGGACTGTTGGGGGGGCTTTTTGAACTGAGTGCATGTACCCCCGGAATTGAAAATGCGCCACAGAAGACGTGTACCGTTCTAATGGATTGTTCTTTAAATTTCACCGTTAACCTAACGTTTATTCCAAACGTATTTATTCGATGAGCATTTTGTGACTGCTCCAATTGGGTATTCACCACGACTAGTTATTTGGTGTTGGACGTTGTAGAGATGCTCCAAAAACTCTTATGGCTGCTGAGCTATTATTTCATGAGTCAGAAGCCCAAACCCTCCATTACGACCCCCTCCCAAAAATAAAATCTCTGATTTTCTTTTGGTCATCACTTCAGCCACAGAGGGGGAAAAGGAGACTTCATCTCACCATACTTTGTGGGACCAAACACTAGTCTGAAAGCTTAATCTCCCTCTGAGGCACAGTTGCCATTTTGAGAGACAACTTGGTCTATTTTTATTTTGTCGCTTCACTCCTTTTGCCGATGCTACAGTACGCAAGAAAAGAGGTAAAAGACAATCTGTCTTTGACTGGGGTAAAGTCTTCTGGCTCTTCGTATTTTAATATAGGATTTTCTAACTGTGCCTTGGACTTCAACAAGGAATCCAATTGACAACAGACAGTCCTACGATAATTTTGTCACTGAATTCGTCTTCAATAATGTATTAGGCCTAGGTGAGATCTAAAAACAATTATGTAATGGTTCTGTTTGGCCATCAAGGAAGTTTTACGCAATTGGCTAAAATGCATGAAGCAAGCTTAAGTCAGTTTGAATGAATGAATGCATGCATGGGAATGCTTTTTTCTGCGATTAACCATATTTGATTATAAGTGCAAGATGTGGCTTGCATCAAATTATCTTTCTTTGAATATAAAATGTAATGTTGTTTTAAGTGATTATGCTACGTTTTTGAGAAAACTACAAAAATGTAAATATAATCCGATACCCAAAGCATCTAATATCTCGATTTAGTATTTTTTTCTTCTATGCTTTAGGCTAGAACTATGGTCTTCTCTTTTTTCCAAAATTGCTGTAGAATACTTTTTAAAAATGTATTATCCTATTAAGAGCATGTGGGAATTGTTGAAATCTGTACCAATGCTGTACCATCACGATGTTGTCTTTTAGAAAAGAAAAAAAAGAAATGGTAAAAAATGGAGATTATGGAATGTGATTCAGGCTGATTAAGGAGGTCTGTGGTACGTTATGACGCAGAAGCAGCATCCAATCCTTCCATCCCGGCCCAGAGTACACAAATGCAGAGCGTCGCCGCAGTTCGCCATTTTACTTGTACTTACTTATACTTCATGCTGTTGGAAGTAACACGGATACCTCTCTAATGCTAGGCGAGCGTGTATCTGTAGCAATGCGCTACGTTTTGACTCTCGTTTTTTTTACATGTTTTACATGTTATTTTTAACACCATTTTTGGTGTTTTCCTCTGTGCACTGCAGGTTGTGTAAATGTCCAGAATGTGAGGAACCCAAGAAAATCCAACCAAGGGACTGTAAGGCCGTCTTACTCTGCCCTCACCATCCACTGCCGCAGGCAACACAGGTTGACAGAGGAGTCTGACGCAGGGCCTCGGTTAGGTTTATAGCCCATCCAGCTTTTTTTTGCTTGAATGAGCATGTTGCCAACGTTGTCTCTCTGCTCCATCGTCTGGTTAAACCGGGGGATCAAGCTGAGGAAAGTGCTCCACTGCGCCAACACCGGTCAGCTCTGAGGAAGCAGCACCCACACCACACTGCTGTATAGACTCGGCCATTTTAGCTATGCTTCTTAGGTTCGGTTGGTAGTTCCTGGGCTCTAGGCGACCACTGCTGCAAGCAAAAGCATCGTCACCCTCTACCGCCGGAACATTTCTGGGTTGCCGTAGCATCGGGCCGACTTTCGCATCCTCTGCGTCTTTCGGCAGCTTTTCTTGGTTTTACAAAATGGCGGTTGAGGGTTTCCAATACCGTGCCCTCTATGTCTACGCCAAGGACTTGGATGAGGACATTGACCTGCAGCCCGGAGACATTCTGACCGTCAGCAAGGCCTCCGTGTTCTCCCTGGATTTCAAGGAGGGGGATGAAGAGCATCCTGAGCTCCTGGGCTGGCTGCTGGGCTTCAACGAGCGTACCCAGCAGAGGGGGGACTTCCCAGGGACATACGTCCAGTTCGTGGGCCCTGTGAGGATGTCCCCGCCGTCCAGCCAGCCTCGTCCCCAAAGGCCCCTCCCAGCAGCTCCAGGGCCTGAGTCGACACTGACACAGCAAGGTAATTATTTTTTCTGTTTATCATTGGGGTTGTCTTTGCTCATTATTAAGTTGTATTTTAGCTATTGTATTTTGTATTTAATTCTTGTTTTAATAATATGATCTGACTTGAAAAGAAGGACTTTTGTGCGGCGTGGGTAGTATATTTCTCTCGAAATGCTGATGACCTGCCATGTTTTAACTTTTTTCATTACATTTTTTAATCTCTAGATAGTTGTATTTGCAAGAACGTTAATTCTTGAATGCAAAGTCCATATTTGCTGGAAAAGTTTAGGTTTGGCTGCTAATATTGTTTGTCTGAACTGAAGTACTGGTTAACGCTGGTCTTGGCTTATAATTTTTTTAAGGTTTGTCAAAGGCTTTTTACTCTGACCGCAGACTGACCCTTCTAATCTACATTAGAGCTGTCATACGCCTCTATAATTCCCAACGCAACTAAGCAAGTTCTTATTTGAACTTAATCCAGTAACTGACTTGGGTATTGGTCAGGTTTGCTTTAGACTGTGTTTTATATTGTTCCTTGACCCATTCAACACTCCTGCTTAGGATAGGGTGAAAATGTGTTTTCAGGTTGTGTCCAAGAGCCTATCACTGATGACATCCTGAAAACCTTCTACATACTTGATAGTGGTTAAATATATAGATGTTATATATCCCCTACACTAATGTTAGTATTTTATGAAACTTGAATTTGAGGTAATAATGGATTTCCTTTACTGCATTCATATTGGACTAGAAATTAGTTATGTTAGTTAAATTTAGTGAATTGAAAGAAAAGTTTGTTTCTTATGAACAAGACAAATTGACAATTTGTGACCCCACATAGCGTTCAGTTGTTCATGCATTGCGATGACTATAGTTGAATTTGAAAAGTCATACCAATTGCTTTTCAACACTCCACTCTAATAAGTCTAACCAGTGGAAATTTGAAAATTAAAATGAGTCTTCCTTGTGCAAATGGTATCAGCCTGTCCAGAGCACATTGATCCAGGACACCTGGGCCCTGTTTAAACAAGGTTGCACATTCACTAAAAGGAGCTCAATCCATACAATGGGAAGTGGAGAAAATTGATTCTCGAAAATAACTTTCCTGAACCTACTGCAATTTGTAACAAAACTAGATGTATTGGGTATGTATTTCTTTATCTGAATATTTTCCATTATGTTTTTTTTCCTTATTTTCCTTTTATGTTTCTCATTTGGTCCACATTTAACATATTTTCACATGCATCCAAGATTCCTAGTGTAATACAACCTGGGATCCAAGGGTCAAGCTATTTTAGATTTGATCCCGAGTTCTCGTATTTGTGTATATCCGTGAAGACCTCTGCCCTGAACTGCGATATTCCTGCATAAATATGTAAAGGATTAAGACACATTTATTAACACTTCCTCACTGTGGTGCCCTCCAATTGGCCAACATGCGGTTGTACTAGTTCTACTGCACTCCTGTGTTTCCTCTCATGCTTTCTTACTCTCAGTCCCTCCCACTCAGCCCTGAGATTTCATTTGCAGCCTCCTTATTTGGAAAGCAAGCACATCATTGGGCCAGGATGTATAAAAAATAATGATATATCAGATTGGCAGTGGTTACTTGATACGTGATTTGTTTTGGGTTGCAAATACAACATTCCTCCTCTGTCAAAAGTAATGTTCCCTACAGATTTAATGCTCCCTAAAGAGTAATTTCCTTTCAATTCAGCAAGCCATTACCATCCAACATCTCTGATTGGTCTGGACTGATTTCTGGAGTCAGTAACATACATTTAGCATTCCTGTTATGGTTGAAATTTAATTTGATCTGTAAGAAATTTAGATCATTTAGGAAGTAATTTCACTCAATTTGTAAAGTTTTATTTCTAGGATTCACATGATACACCTAATATCTGATTTGGATGTTTCCTTTATTGCTTTAGACAAGGAATCCTCAAGCTATTTTCTAATTCAACCCACAGATGCACACACTCCCACACAAGTTTCACCGTGACAGCTAGTATACATTATCAGTCCCACCGTGGCAGCTAGTATACATTATCAGTCCTCTGTTTGAGCAGTAGCTTGAAGCTGTGTCTTGTGGTATTGTTTTCTGGGTATGTACGTTTTCATGGAAGTTAAATTCCCAATATTGAAATACATGTGTTTGGTCCTAAATCTGTTAGCGTTTCCATATGCCAGGGGAATACATCAGAAAAGGTATTCGGAAAAGCCACTATCCGCTCTGTCCACCATTTGTAGGCAATTGATCATGGCCGATGAAATCTGGTACCGCTCCTCTTCAGTGGCTGTGCAAAGTGTCTGGATATTGGTGGAAACCGTAAAGCGCGGTCACACATTCAAGCTTCAGTCTGGGGCGGTATTCGTCAGTTGTGAGGTTGGCTTGTCTCGGGTGAAAAAGCCAGATGTAGAGGTCCTGAACTGGCGTGGTTACACGTGTTCTGCGTTTGAGAAACCTGTTGAATGTGCTGCTTTGGTGGACAAATGAACACAACATATAAACGGCTCTGGTGAACATGCCAGGCGCCCACTCCCTTCACATGTGTTGCACCGGTGCAACACGTGTCCGGTGATTGGTCGGATTGCCTTGGCAGTAGAGAAGTGCTCAGTAAGGACGTGAACAAAATGGTGCACAAACTTTGAGAGAACTAAGCTTCTACAAGAGGTCTTCCAGTGTCCCCCCACCCCAGCTAAACCCATAGTGTATGTTTGGCTTTGGATATTGGCTCTATTTTAGCACAACGCCAATCCGATTGAGAATAGTGGCCGTTTGCCTAAGGTCCCATAGAGCATGTCAAACATTGTTGTTTCCTGATTTGCAAAGCTGTTCATCCAAACAGAACCATGGCTGTAATTCTGCCAAAGATGCCTCTTTAAAAAATTTACTAAAGGTGGTAAAACGTTGACCAAGGGTGGTGCACATTTTATTTGTCACTTTAACATTGTGGTTTTTTTCGTGTTCAGTTAAATCATGCAAGTCCATGTTGTAATATAGTCTAAGTCCAAGCGTTAATGGTGGGTCAGAGAAACCAGTCGGGCAGAGGAGGTCTCTGACTTTGATGGAAGGGGGAGGTTGGACATGCCAGGTCCACTGCCAAAAGAGGCAGTGGTGTCGTGTGGAAGAGAACCTGGGGGCTAGCTTGGCCTAGCATCAACACCGCATTGTAGATTAGGTATGGGCTGGCCCAGATGTGTACAGATATCATCTGTATCTCCCACACGAAATGGAGCTCCTTATTCTTAATAGACTGTGAGTATTGCCACTGCGCTGTTATTTATGTGTGTTTGTGTGTGTGTGTGTGTTTATATATTATTTATTAGTGTTAGGGTTAGGGTTAATAATTAGTGTTTTATTAGTGTTTTATTAGTGTTAGGGTTAGGGTTAATAATTAGTGTTAAAGGGTTTTAATAATTAGTTGAACTTGTATGTCAAGTGAAATATGTTGAAAGCAGGTGCCTTCACGCAGGTGTGGTATTACCATCGTGAATTAGGCTCATGTGTATACATTTTGGAAAGGCCCAATATTTTAGCTATTATGAGACAAATCCAATGGAAAAAGGAATCGCTGTGGGCGCATGTTTTGCAGGAGCTTCGCTGGCTTGCAACGGCAGATGTTTTGAGATGTGCCGCGGGCCTCTGTCGCCAGATACCAGCACATTTTCAGTTTTAAGGGAGAGTCTGGAGCAATGTCAGAGGCAGCGTTTTCCACCGCCATCAACAGAATACCAAATGATAGAACAATAGTGTTGCCTCCCTTCTTCAGAGTTCCAGACACTTCTAGGATCAGTGCAACGGAGCGTTGAAGCTCCCCCGACAGCTAGTGCCCCTACAACCCTGTTTTTTTGTTCATTTGTCGGTCATCTGTGTGAAAAAACGTCAAACCTGACTTTTCACAATGATCTTATTTTGTACGAGCTAATTGTTTTGTGATATTCAAGATGACGCGTTAATCTAGTATTATTATTGTTATGTGCTTAATTCAGTCATGTAATGAGTACACTAGTTCCACTCTCACCTATCACGGGGAAAGGTGGCACTAAACTCTGGTTTTGGCCCGGCGAGAAACAAACAAGCCGTCTGCAGATCGTTTGCCACCATTTAACATTTGTTGTTGGCTAGAGGAGCCTGCGAACTTTGGGGAATTACGCGATCCTTTCCTGACATCGGAACTAAACTCTGTTCGTGGCGCAGAAAATGATTCTCCAAACGAGGCGGGAGGCAGTGTTCTCTCTCCTGCCTCCTCTCCCCGGCCTCACTTTTACTGCCTGCTGAAGTGAACCATGGCTTGGCATTTCTGCAAACTCCTCCCCCCCTCTGGTTCACACACCGTTCTGATACTGTCTCCAGGCAGCCATAAACTACCCAACTGCCCCAGTTCTCAGAAAGGAGAGGCCTCGCTCCCTGCTCTCCACTCTATACCAGGAACCTGCTTTCAAAGAATCCAACAACGGGAGGGGGGGGGGGGGGGGGGGGGGGGGGGGGGGGGGCCCCC
>JACXGK010002111.1:0-23439 GCA_016801125.1 Novumbra hubbsi | reverse complement strand
AGAGGGTTTCACCGTAGATTATATACTGTAGAGGGTTTCACCGTAGATTATATACTGTAGATGGTTTCACCGTAGATTATATACTGTAGAGGGTTTCACCGTAGATTATATACTGTAGACGGTTTCCCTGTAGATTATATACTGTAGACGGTTTCACCGTAGATTATATACTGTAGACGGTTTCACCGTAGATTATATACTGTAGATGGTTTCACCGTAGATTATATACTGTAGACGGTTTCACCGTAGATTATATACTGTAGAGGGTTTCACCGTAGACTATACTGTAGAGGGTTTCACCGTAGATTGTATAGGGTTTCACCGTAGACTGTATATTGTATAGGGTTTCACCGTAGACTGTATATTGTATAGGGTTTCACCGTAGATTGTATACTGTAGACTGTTTCCCCGAAGATTGTATACTGTAGACGGTTTCCCCGTAGATTGTATACTGTAGACGGTTTCACCGTAGATTATATACTGTAGACGGTTTCACCGTAGATTATATACTGTAGACGGTCTCACCGTAGATTATATACTGTAGATGGTTTTACCGTATATTACGGACTGTATATGTTATTACTTTAGATTATGTACTGTACATGATAATATTGTAGATTATGTACGGTAGATGGTATTATCATGGATAATACAGTGTAATCAACCAGGGTTTTAGATCCCCCTTGAGGTCAACAGAGCTACTGCAGGAAATCATTGGAAAGATATTGTGTGTGTAAATGTTATAGAAACATATATTATTTTACAATAATATGTTCCTGAATGGTTTAGAGAGTGGGCAGAGGAGAGGGATATGTGGTTCATTAAATACTGCAAATGTCAAGTAAATGAGGAAGGGTAGGCTTAGATATAATGATGGGTTTGTGGGGGAGGGGAAAAAATAGGTTTATGTAATGTGAAAGTTTGCGATTGCGTTTCGGCCCTTGGCTTCCTATTGTGAAAAGATCTCAGAATATCTCTATTATTATTTTAAGGAAAAAACACAAGTTACTTTCAAAAGTCCCCGAAAACACCCATTTCTTATTGTGTCATGAACGTTTCTCCTCAAGCGCTTCTGAACCAATCTGCCCTTTGTCTACTGTTCCACAGAAAAGACGGAAACAATAAGCTGATCAAGGTCTGCCACCGAGGCGGTTGCTACGGCTTCTCTGAGCCTCTCACCTTCACCACGGTGGTGGAGCTCATCAACCACTACCGGCACGAGTCCCTGGCCCAGTACAACGCCAAACTGGACACTCGGCTCCTCCACCCAGTGTCCAAATACCAGCAGGTACGCACGCTACAAGTAAAACAACTTCACATTCGGGTTCTGCTTTTTGGAAAGCAGAGTATAGTTTCTGCCTACCCGCCTCTCTTTAGAGGCTGCGTTGAGGCTGCAGCCTCGTCTAGCAAGTATTATGATCATTGGTAGGTTGTTGGGGTTTGGGAAATGTTGAATTTCATAGGACTTTCCGTGTAGTTGCCTTTGTAGTTTGCTAGTTGTCTGGAATGGTCTCCGTTGAGACGTTCCATCAGACAGGGGAATCCTCTGAGGGCTTCAGATTTAGGTCTCATGGTCTTGGCATGAAGTGTTACCACTCACCCGTAAGGTTAAGACCAAACCAGATCAAGTTCCCAATCGTGATGGACGGCTGGACTCCCAAAGTACTGGGAGGATCTTGTAATACTTAGCATCTGTTCTGGTGCACCGGATTCTAATTTGAGTAGTTTTATGTGGTGTTAAATCTTCAGCTAAGGAAATCGTTTCTCGGTTCATTTTAATTGCAAAAAAAAAAATGTATATTATATTTGGACAATTGATAAATTGAATATCAATATGTCCAAATATGTTAAAGTTTTCCAGGGAGTGTACTTGCGTGTTCCCGGTGACTGCACCATACTCAATATAACTATGTATATTGTATACCAATATGGTCTGTGACGTCTGTCCGTAGGAGCAGCTGGTGAAGGAGGACAGTGTTGAAGCGGTGGGCGAACAGCTGAAGGTGTACCATGAGCAGTTCCAGGAGAAGAGTAAGGAGTATGACGTCCTCTACGAGGAGTACACTCGCACCTCCCAGGTACTGGACTGCTCTCCATGATCTGGGTCTTCTCACATTTAGGTCGGGGGAACCAGAGATCCAGGTTCAGGTCTGAAGTTCTTGTACTCCAGAACTGGGTCGGATCACAGTTGGTGGCCTCGGATCTCGGCGTTGCTCAGAAGTGCCTGTCAACGCAAAGTCTTGTTCAGTTTACAGGGAATTATATGCAGCTTTAAATAAGTTTAAATTTAAAAAACTTTCCGCCTATTGCCAGATTATTTTTACCATACGAAATTCTAATAATGTTTTTCAAATTAAAAAGCAATGTATGTATTTTGTTTCAATTAAATGTTGATAATTGTTGTTCGAGTGAATAGGCCAGCACAGTAGTTAGCTATTGGTCAAGTCGGGGAGAAAGTGAACTTTGTAATTGCCTCTGTAACCGGTAATGTGCAGTCTTGCATGTATTTATCGGTCTATAGGATGTCTGCATTTCTTCCCTCTAGGGAACTTCTTTTTGAAGTGATGAACTTTGGAAAATAAACAACAAATATGGTTACACCGTAAACCTGTATATTCTGGACTTCTTAAAAATAAAAGGCTATGGTATAGGCCAATGCAACAACACATTCTTTCTGCACAATGGACAATTAAGGCCGGTTTAACTAAATGTTTTCCCATCAATTAGATTAGCTGCCAGTTTGTTCTTTAAGACATGAATATGCGTTAGATATATCAGGAACAATTCATTGTTTAACTGTCACGTGGAGAAAGAGAGGAAGATGAGCATCAAGTCAGTTGAGCTGCCACAGGAAGGTTTGCATTGACTCCCTCTAAGGCTTCCCATTTGTAAAACGTAAGACTAAGAGGTTGGGAAAGGAGGGAAATAAGGAGATGATTCCATTGGTTCCATCATTGCCCACGCTAATGTAACTCAGTTAAATGGGATGCTATTCTCGTCTCACTCCACAGCTAGCTTGAAAATTTGCCAATGGCACCGTTCAGTTATTAACTTTTATTTAGCTCAGCTGGTTGGAATGTTCTTCTCAAGAGGGCATTCGTGTGTGGTAAGACGGAGGACCTTGGGTTTGTGGCCGGAGTGGTGCCAGGTCAACTGTCAGTTCAAACCCGTGTTTCTCATGGACTCGTGTTCATCCATGTCTCTCGTTCAGGAGCTCCAGATGAAGCGCACAGCCATCGAGGCCTTCAACGAGACCATCAAGATCTTCGAGGAGCAGTGTGAGGCCCAGGAACGCTACAGCAGGGAGTCCATCGACCGGTTCAGACGCGAAGGCAACGACAAGGAGATCCAGAAGTAAGACTTGTTTTACGATCAACGACGTACTCCCCCGACCTTTCCGCGGGAGTCAGAGGAGAGTGGTGACGGGGCTTTTTCCTTTCACGTTTAGGATCCAAAGTAACTCTGAGCGCCTGAAGTCTCGCGTGACCGAGATCCACGACAGCAAGAGGAAGCTGGAGCAGGACCTGAAGCAGCAGGTGGCTGATAACCGAGACATCGACAAGAGGATGAACAGCCTGAAGCCAGACCTCATGCAGCTCCGGAAGATCCGGGACCAGTACCTCGTGTAAGGTTCAGGTTAACATCCTGTGGGAAGACGCCACAGCATCGGTGTGTTTGATTGGCTGCGTGGAATGACACCCATCCTGTTTCTTTGGGTTTCACAGCTGGCTGTCGCAGAGGGGGACGAGACAGAAGCAGATCAATGATTGGCTGGGCATAAAGAACGAGGCAGAACGGTACGGGACAGGAATGAAATGTATGACGAGTGTTTAGGTCGCACGTTGACCCCCAAAGTTGTATCTCGAACACTTTATTTGCCATGAATCACATTCATGTCTTATTGAGTAGATGAAGGGCGTTGCAGTGATCCATACTCGGCTTTACAGTGTAGCTGCGGCATTGCATCCAGAGTTCAAATCCAAATGAAAGAAGGTTGGAAAGACAGTTATGCCAGCATGTTATTGCGACCCATTCTGACCACAAGAAATATAACATTGCCTCACCTGAAAAATGTGGCTTGTTTCAAACTTTACACCCTTTCACCAAACATCTGCAGCCCCAGGGTGAATCCAGCAATGGTTATAATGTCATTATCAAGATAATAAGCCTACTGTTTGAACCAATCGGGGTTTTCCACAAAGGTGTAGTTTTGAGTGAAGGGAACAAACTGTAGTGCAGGAGGTTGGTGGAGTTCTGAGAGTTGGATGACAAGGCCTTTCTGCATTGGGCGCTCATCGCTGTAGGGCGGAGCTCGTGGGTGGGCCTCATTTCCTCATAATGAATAATGTGATAATCCCCAGATGATTCTACATCCAGTAGCCTGCTGTTAAAGGCGGAGCGTCTTTCCCTTGTTTCACAAGGACCCGCAGGCTGTCGTCTGCACTGGGGTCCTGATAAAGATACAGCGACCCCTCCTTAACATCTTAACAGCTTGGCCCTCCTCCCCACAGCTCCTGCTCGCTGGTGGCGGAGGAGGAAGAGGGCTCGCCCCACCACGACGAGGCCGCCTGGTACGTGGGGGATGTCAAGCGCACCCAGGCGGAGGAGCTGCTGAGGGACAAGCGCAACGGCACCTTCCTCATCCGAGAGAGCCAGACGCAGAAGGGCTCCTACGCCTGCTCTGTGGTGTGAGTGCCCCCGCCCGGCAGTGCCCCCCGCCCGACAGTGCCCCCCGGTCTAAAGGGCCGGGACCATTCCTGTTTTTATTGGAGACGGGCGGGAGGGTTCCAGTTGTGTTCCAGCTGAGGTTGTCTCCCCGGTTAGCTGAAGCACTGAATGCTGGGTGATTGCCAGGGGGCAGACCACGGGGTGATGAACGTAGCTCATGGTGGGGGCAGACCTGGATGGGTGGAGGTAGGGTTTAGGACGATTTAGAATTGTCCTCAACGAAATATTTGTGACCTTTGGCCCGGTTTGTTTCCATGATGTTGTAATTGAGCCTTCTGTGCTTCCGCAGTGTGGACGGCGATGCCAAGCACTGTGTCATCTACAAGACGGACAGGGGATACGGCTTTGCCGAGCCCTACAACCTCTACGGCTCCCTGAAGGACCTGGTCCTCCACTACAAGCACGAGTCCCTGGTCCAACACAACGACCAGCTGAATGTAACCCTGGCCTACCCGGTCCTGACCCGGACCCCGGTGCCGCATCCCAGCTGAGGGGCTGTGCAGCACTCCGTTCCCCGGCAGAGACTAGCCCTTCTGAAGCCACAATGCACTCTGCGCACCGCTGTACCCGCCACAGTAAACCCCAGGCTGAAACCCCGTACCCGTATCCCGTAGATAAAACGACACAAGCACAGATGCGATACAACCTTTCAAGACCCTAGCGAGAGAGAGAGAGAGGGGATGGGGGTGCGTAGCTGGAGGGCACTCGCTCCCCCGCTGACCTTCCTTGGCTGGCTTGGCCCGTGCACCCCACTGCACCCCGAGTCGGCCAGAGCTAAGAGACCCCGGGGCTGGAATTGGGGCACTAGAGCCTGTGGGGGGGGGGGGGGGTCAATGTCTTTGATTTTATTAAATGTTGCTCAAGTGCCAACGACCACAAGCCTGTGTTGGGGAAGATGGGGGCTGTGACATAGGGGGATGGTGGGTGGGGCCATAGAAATGCGCATATATATATATTTGGGCTCTTTTCAGATACTTGTAAGATACAAATACTTTATTAACAAAATAGATTTGGTGTATTGTGAGTATATAGATGATATTCACCGTGGATGTAATCTATATATTGATTAATGCTGTTTTTAGAGGGATTCAGGTTCCTCATTGCGTTTCATGGGTATTTGAGAAATCCCTGCAGGCTTGATTCAGATTAAACTTCTAGTGCTTTCTTTTATACTGTAGCCTGTAGCCATGATGGAATAAGGTAGAACTGTTAGTGTTTTCATTGTTTTAATACTATGCTAATATAGTTAGATTTATTGGAGCGTAATTCTTGGTACTATGGCTTCATCTCCAGAAAGGCGGAAGAAGCTGGTACAAAGTTATTCTCAGAAGCTCTTTGGTATCGCAGCGTTACTCTCCTTTCTGAGCTTGACTGTTTTTATTTGACCCAAGCTTGATTCGCAGAGCTGTAGAACGTTGTTTTACTAAATAAGTAGAAACAGGTTAATGCAGAGAGCCGTTATGTAACCCGCGTATCTGCAGAGAGTAACAGGCAGTGTGACTGTCTTAATTGCTGTGCAGATATTGTAGTCATTGATTGCCTTTTTCAGCCGTGTACCCCCCACTGGGGAAACTGCTTGGGGGGGGGGGGGGCGTTTCATCCAGTTAAGGTGAGCCAAATGAAGGACGTCTTTTCATGTAGCAAAAACAAATAATAATAATCTGACACATTTTCAGAAACTACGCATGACCACAGAGGTCTGAGAGATGTTCTTTATTCATGGTATATGAGGAAATCCTTCTTTTGGGTAGAACCTAGACACTAGCTTGTGAACCTGTGCTGTTTTGAGTGTGTATGTTATGTGTAGTGTAACTGTGTAATTCTCAAACTCTAGTAAGTAAATAAGAATACATATAGATCTGTAGAATCCCTCCACGGACACCAAGCGTTACTTCAGTTATGTGGCTTCAGGGACTTATTCTGCCAACTCTTCTAATCTTTTCTTCTTTTTTTTTTTGCATGACAGATTTTGTTTGCTTGTGGACTCATCGGACAGAATTCTACGGTTGATCCTTGACTTAGAGAGGCATCGTGTAATAACACTGAGGATGTCGACAATTTTTATTTGGTGGCTTTATTTAAGTGGTGGATTCCTTTAAAAAAGAGAACTTGCCCTTAGGTGGTGTCTACAGCCCAATATACATGATATAACGGGCCCTTTGTATTGAGATTAAAGCTGGGATTCATTCAGACTTAAAAGCTACATTCATGCAGTGTCTTTTAAATATTCATCCTGTACGCATACACTTGGATTTCCGCAAGGTAAAATCCCACCTGTGAGGGAGGACCACCTTGATAGTTGATGTATGAATTTATAAAACGCCTGAGTTGATTTGGTCTGAAAAACATAATAGCAACTGCTTTAAAAGTTCTGTAATGCGGGTTTGATTCATTTTTAGGATAGTGTATAAACAGTCATGCATGTTCATTAGTACTACATTTGTGATTTATGTTTACGTGTATCCGTGTAGGCAATCGACATTAATTGGATGTTGAATATAAAATAACATTTTACTTAAAGCTGAGAGTTGAACATTTATTTTTCGTACATCTGTCAAAGAAAAACAATGAAATTAAAGAGAATAGGATGATATTGTATAATGGTGCTTTGCACTGTCATTGGCCAGAAGAATAGCCAATCATTAAACTTGAAGTGACAAGAGTTGGGTGTCTTGAGAGTGCTTTGAAAGATTCACAAAGTTAATAAGTGCCTTCCTGATCTGTGTCACTTTCTCTCGTTGGTAGTAGCAATGCCTACAGTGTATTTTGTTTAAAAAGATTTTTAAACATTTGATCTAATGTCACTCCTTGAAGTGAAGTCGTTAAGGAGAGTAGCGGTCATCTTTTTCAGACTCTGCGGGGATCGTGTGCATGCATGCGTGTCTTCAGTTCGAGTTTAAAAAAGGTTTCAAGTTTAGTCATGGAGATGTTTAGTTTCGGAGATGTTTCTGTTTAGTTTCGGAGATGTTTCTGTTTAGTTTTGGAGATGTTTCTGTTTAGTTGTGGAGATGTTTCTGTTTAGTTGTGGAGATGTTTCAGTTTAGTTGTGGAGATGTTTCAGTTTAGTTGTGGAGATGTTTCAGTTTAGTTGTGGAGATGTTTCCGTTTAGTTGTGGAGATGTTTCAGTTTAGTTGTGGAGATGTTTCAGTTCAGTTGTGGAGATGATTTAGATTAGTTATGCTTCTCTTTTGTTACATCCTTTCTAATAGGTGTTACCTTTATGTATTTTATTGTGTCAGGCGCTTTTGCTTGCTGGTCTTTTTTCAGTGAACTAGGCAGTTTCCTTTGGGGTTTATTGTGTAGTTTATTGATTCAAACCTATATTGGATAGAAATGTGAATACACTGTCTCCCAATACCGCAGTTTGTTTAAAAGGCAGAATCTCTTTCGATAAGCTCTCAAATGAATGCATGCAGTATTTCTGTGATTTCAAGTCAATTCCCTGTGAATTCAGAGACCTTCTTCCCATCTACTGATGCATTTATTTACAGTCCGTTGGACCAATATTTTGTTAATGCACTTTTTCGTGTTCCACACCTTCAATTGAGTGTGTTTAAGTCTGAAGAATGAACGATTGAATTACCTTAAACAGCATCAGTGAAGCCGTGATAGTGTTGTTTGAGGAATGTTTCATCTGACTTTCTTTGTGAAAAGGAATAAAAAATGATTTCATAAACGTTCCCCTACACAATATGTTGAGTGGAGGTGTGACAACCTCTAAAGTAGTGGCAGACAGTTTTAACCTTATCTTCTTCATTTTTTATTGGGTCAAGGAGGATTCATGTCCATCATTGCTGTTTTCCACCACTGGTTGGTTTTACTGTATACACACTATAGAACCGTGTTCTGTGTTTGTTTCTGACGACACTATAGAACCGTGTTCCGTGTTTCTTTCTGACACTATCGAACCGCGTTCCGTGTTTCTTTCTGACACTATAGAACCGCGTTCCGTGTTTCTTTCTGACACTATAGAACCGCGTTCCGTGTTTCTTTCTGACACTATAGAACCGCGTTCCGTGTTTCTTTCTGACACTATAGAACCGCGTTCCGTGTTTCTTTCTGACACTATAGAACCGTGTTCCGTGTTTCTTTCTGACACTATAGAACCGCGTTCCGTGTTTCTTTCTGACACTATAGAACCGCGTTCCGTGTTTCTTTCTGACACTATAGAACCGCGTTCCGTGTTTCTTTCTGATTGTGCCAGGCCTGCCCATGTTAAAACGGACAACCGTTTCAAATGAAAGGGAAGCTAGGTAATACGCAGTTGGTACATTGATAAGTCTCAGGCTCTCTTAACGCTATGTGGGCCCGCTGCTGTCACGTTAGCATTCGTGTGCCCCTCCAACAGTCAGATGAGTTATCCATGACTAAAAGCCCATCGCTGGTGCAAAATACCTGTAACAATGGTACCGGAAGTCTACCATATTGTTTCCTGAATAAGTAATAAACAGTTAAATATTAGTAAATATTTAGGTTTGAGGCATATTGAAAAGAAGTATATTAAAATATATCTAGACATATAGTTTTGTTGTCTATTCAGATATAGCCGTCAGCAGAACCATGAACGGTGAGTCAGGCCATGATACAAGACGTGGGCCGAGCGATCTCCAGTTTTCTTGTGAACAAACTGTCATGTCATTGAGCTGAGCTTCATCATAATCATCAGTAAGCGTTCCTTCCATTTTAAATGCAGGTCTGATTCCAGTGTTGTCTGTGATTACATCATACTGTTTGGTTGGTCTTTGCCCCTTGGGCCTGCTCACACTGACTATGTGAGTGTGCGAAGACGTCCCGTTGTTTATCAGTGGCCTTGTCACATGTGTCATTCAGAAAGGCTTTGTCAGCAAAGCAGGGCAGAACTAGGACTAACTGGTGTCTACACTACGGCGTTTATATTTTAAGATTGTTTCCTATATACACAACCGTTCAAGTTTGGGGTCACTTGTTTTCAAAAGAAAAATAACATAAGATTGATCTGAAATACAGTTAGACATTGTATTGTTGGATGCTGGCCTTCTATGCAAGGATGCAAAGAAAAAGCCATATCTCAAACTGGCCAAGAAAAATATTAAGATGCGCAAAAGAACACAGACACTGGACAGAGAAAGCACTCTGCCGAGAAGCCCAGCATCCTGGAGTCGTCAATGTTGACGTTGAGACTGGTGTTTTGCGGGTACAATTTAACAAAGCTACTAGTTGAGGACCTGTAAAGTGTCTGTTTCTCAAACTAAACAAGGGGTATTTGTCCTCTTACTCATTTGTGCACTGGGGCCTCCCAGTCCTCTTTCTATTCTGGTTAGAGCCAGAGTACCCATTTTGCGCTGTTCTGTCCAAGGAGTGGTAGACCTTGTTGTTCAAGATCTCAAGTTTCTTGTAAATTTTTCTCCCGGAACATCCTACATCAGAACAAGAAAAGGCAAAATGGTTATTTGAGCCTGTAATTGAACCCACATTTGCGGTTGCTGAAGATACTGGACTAGTTTAAAGGACAGTTTTATTGCTTCATTAATCAGCACAACCATTTTTAGCTGTGCTAACATATTGGGTTTTCCCAATGATCAATTAGCCTTTTAAAATGATGTACTTGAATTAGCAAGCACAACCTGCCATTGAAACACATTGCTGACAGTTGCTGTACTTCTGATAAATGTTATGTTATTTTAATAAATTGGCTTTTCTTTTGAAAACAAGGAAATTTCTAAGTGACCTTGAACTTTTAAATGGTAGTGTAGATATTGCTTTGTCTATGGACTGATGGAAGGATGGCGCCTTCATTATTGTTTTTGACATGAACATATATTCTCAGTTTGGGGATTCTATTTTTTTCCCCAATGATATGGACGTTTGAAAGTTTCACCAGTGCAGTGTATGATTTAAGGAGAGGAGCATTAAATCATTGGATGAACTTCCTCCAAATGCACTACAAAACACTGATACTTTATGCTGGCCAAAAACAGTATGTTTCTAACAACAGTAGTTAAGGTACACATTTCAACGGTTCTAAAACACTCTTTGGATGAATAACAGACTGCAGTGGTGGCATTAGAACATTTTCCTTAATGGTGCCAGACAAGGGTTTGTTTTTAATTTGGCTTTTTAAAAAAGCGAATTGATTTGACTGTCCAACCCTGTTTTTGTTTGTTTCTTTGTTAATAACCTTACAGAATCTATAAAATAAGCTAGCTTGAATATTTTTCTCCATACAGAAATGTAAAAATGTTTACGATATCTAATTAACCAAATAGCAAGTATGCGTTTGAAAATCAATCTGTTTATCCCTTAAAGTGGACAGATAGATTGATTTCTATCTTTCCTCTGTCGTTTTAAACTTGAAGATGTTATGACTGCTTGTTGTTTTGTTTAGATTTTTTTTTACTTGTTAAACAGTGCACCCTCAATAAGACAAAATAAGAAATGTTACCATCTTCTACTTTGAACAAAATCATTGATGTCTGTTGCTTTACCTTCCGTTTCTCAGACTATTTCACCTGGACTGGACTTTACCTTCTGTTTCTTAGACTACTTCACCTGGACTGAGCCTTGTGTAGAGCATGGCCATAGACAACGCCTCAACTTAGTGTTTTCATGCATAGATGTTGATGGGAGATTTGCAGGAAAATTTAAAACTTGCAGATGTCTGAGGATTTGGACCTAGGCTGCACCATAGATGATGTCTGAGGTTTTTGTCACCAGGAGGTATTTCACACTAGCTACTTTGTGAAAATGTATATCTACAGTTTCTTTTTGGAAAATGAATTGCATTCATTTGAAAATGTGTGTGAATATTAAGAGGCATGTATGTCCATTTTGCACTAAGAACTCCTTATCTCACTACACTCTAAGTTAGAGGTGTTTAGTGAATTGCTCTCTGTCACTAAAAGAAAAGATCTTGTGAAGTTTTGATTTCTACTGCTGAATTTGTGGGATATGTTGACTCTGCTCACAAAAGTGTGCTTTCATTTACTTTCAACTGTTTAATCTGCTCCCCTTCAATGTAGATTTGTTTTTTGTTGGCAGTTTGTCGTCATGTGACTTATAGAAAGCAGGACAGGTGCAGCGCATTTTAACTTTGGAGATAAGTATGTAGTATGATGACATGATTCTTACTGTAGCAAATGTATGGGGGGGGGTTTTCTCTTTTTTTGTTGTTTTTTTTAAACGGTGAATGGAAATTAACGGGACAGTCTGATAAAGCTACTCTACACCAAAGTGCAATTGAACTCAGAGAGAGGCACTGTTGGTGAGCCAATGGGGTCTAATCTTACTGGTCGTGATGTGCATAATCCTTATGTACCTAGTCTGTCTTAATTCAGATGCAACATTTCTTTGTTTTGTGTACAGCTTGTCTCAAACAGCTACTCCTACTTCTGTATGGATTTTTCCTTAGGTTGATGCAATGAGAAAAAATTAAATAATAAAAATTTTAAAAATATATACGAAAAACCTAGTGTGTGTGTTGGTTTTGTCAGTGAAGTTTATTGCCCAGTACAATATAGATGGGTCTATAAAGTAGAGTTGTCCTGGACTTAACAGACCGTAAACTGTCACAGGATCAGCATAAAGTCACCCTCCTGTCCCCCTGATGTGTTATTTGCTGATGTATGCATTCTCCATGAAGCCATGACATTATAGCACAAACCGTCTTGCGATATGAGCAACGAGGAACAATGGCAGGTTTACTTAGAATAATAGGGGAACTCCCAAGTTCTTAGGAGTTAACCATATACATTTCCTATCCACAGCAATACTGGGTGTACACAAGATTATACAGCCTCGAAGAAAAAATGCGGAAAACAAGCAATCGCTTTTTGGACTTCATTTGAGGTTCTGGGTTTGGCTTGAGATAAACGGTGTGGTTAAGGTCAGGGTTCAATTTAAAATCTAATTTTGAGTGGACAAAGTAGAGACATTTTGACGTACACACCAGTCTCCCCGCTGAATTGAACATTGTGTGTATATGTTTCAGACCGTTGGTATGAGGAACTAGGAACATCACTAATGGAAAAGGGGGAACTCCTGAGTAGACACACCGCATGAACTGGTAGTAGAACCAGCCATAGAGATAACTGTGTTAAATCCACATCTACAAGTACATTATTCATTGTTGCAGGGTCTCTGCCCCTGATGGTTTTGACTAAGTAGTCAACCTAGTGGGGCTACCAACTTTCAAGGCTGATCAAATTTCAGACTCCAGCTTGATCTACTGAAATGATCGGCCAACCGATTAAGTAAATGAGTAAATTGACTTGAATAAATGGAAGGTGACCGTAATAGGACAGCCCATGCCTAACCCAAACTCAACAAGGCACATCACCCTAAGAACACCAACTCTACTGTGAAATGTTGTGGCATCATGTTGTGGGAATGATTCTCATCATTAGGGACTGGAGAACCTGTTAATACAGAAGCAGAAATGTATGAAACAATGTACAGTTACCTAAAGCTACAGTTAAGGTAGAAGTACATGAGTAACCATGTTCTAAATCTCATCAAAGATGTTTTGCTTTGATACTGACGAAAGAGAGCTTAAACAGTGGGCAAATGTTCAAATATACCCTAATGTTGGGCTTCTGAGACTCAAATGGGATTGATGCCTTAAAGTACTGATAACCCTTTTTTAGTCATCTTTACTAGGGTGCCAATAAGAAAAGTACATTTCGGAAAAGTAAACGTACTTAAGTCACTTAAAGAAATATATTCACTATTTATTTCCGTAAACCCCTGCAATAGCATTCTCTACGTATTTCAAATGGAAGAATCTTACAGCACAACCCAATATAATAGAATGATTTATATTTGGTCTTGACCAAGCTGCATTCAAATCCAGCATACCACAATTTAACTTCCCCTCCCCTATTTCCCTCTTTCCAACACTGTTCTTTCTTTCAGTGTGTTAAATTACAGGGTAGGCCTGTCCAACTGAAAAACAGAAACCCTTAATAAAATTTTCTTACACACCAATTACAGCTGTGGATCCTTATGTCAAACACAAAGCACAGTATATTTTGTCATTGTTGGACAGACATATTTAAACTATGACTTCAGTATTTTTTGGCCAGGAATTTGGTTGTGCAACTCAAAGCCAAAGATAACTTAAAATCTCTTACAATGGCATTATGCTCTGTCTTTGGCAAGTATATGTTTTTCTTATAATATAATAATATAGATTAGTATGTCTTATATGGAATAGTAGGCCGGGAACTAACTTATTTCATGATAGCTGCAGTTGCACTGCCATCCCTGTTTGAATCTTTTAGGCTATTTAATTGCCAAAACCTATTAACATTTTTGGTATAATACAAATATAATGCATCTATTCTGGATCAGACAAACAGGCCATGATTTATATTATTTAATATAATAAACCATTCCATTTACAAAATATGAATAGGTTCTTAGAAATAGTATACCTGGAATAATTTTACAGGCCGCCTGATGATGAATCACGCTGAAGTTTCTGCTAGTTGTTTGCCGGTGTTTAGTGACGCGGATGATCACATGACTGACAACCAATAGTTAAATCGAACATCTCTGCACCTAGGAAGAGGGCAACGCAATCACGTATTTGGTGCGCTTACTGCATACCGGTCGGGTATATTCACTGACTTACTGCTGTGTGCGTGTGTTCGCCCTGAAGGTAAAATGAGGAGTGTTATTCTATTCACAGTTTTGACTCTCTGGTCTAATGTAGATTCTACGCCTTGCTCTTCATCCCCATCACAGTGGTGTGACTCATTGGACTCAGCTATCGAATGCGGGGTAAGACAGACAGTCTTGTGGGTATTAAATGGAAACAGTGTTTTGGTAAAACCAGGGTAAGTTTTCTTTACGGTGCAATGAGACCACAGTACGCCAGTGGGAAGGGAGAAGAAGACGGCAAATAGGCATTCAAAATCGCTCAAGTAAAAGTTATCAATCAATCACTCAAAAGTAATCAAGTAACTAGTTATACACATCAGAACGTATTCGGTAGTTAATCTAAGTCTGCTTGCATACGGTGTTTTTCCTGTTTTATTATTTGTTTGCCGATTGACAAACAAACCGACGCTTAGACCGCCAGACTTTTTGTGTTTGTCAGATATACAGAAGTAGGGAATACTGTGCAGTACAAGGTTTAGTAATACTTTGTGTAATAATGTGATTTGAAATACAAAACATTTTTTATTATGAAGGTGAGTTATTTTCCAAAATAAATTCACGATCATAACTGATCAAACTCCGCAATATCATCAAATAGTACTCCTTTAGACGAATGTTGTTTTTACAAAACTTTTTTACGACAGTTTCAAGACTCGTAGATTATAATCCATCACCAAAATTACAATCCATCTTCCTCAAAATCTAGAATTGCAAAATCACGAGTCCCGTAACACTTTTTCAATTATGTATAAATACATGTAAATAAAACATTCCTACATTTCTTAGATTTCATATACGTAATATCATAATGTCCTTGTGAAAATGTTACATTGGTTACAATATTGCAGTCCAAGAGATACCCTGTAAATGAACTTCCAGTTGGCCAATCATATGGTCATTGTGGGTGGGTTTTGAATGCGGGCGGGTTGGTGCGGGAGCATAGCTTGGCGATACAAAGCCATAGCCTACTAACAAGCTTGTGTGTGTTTTAGTTTACGATATAGGCAACAAAACAGCCTCTCAATCAATCCTTATTCTGCCATTCTTGTGTGTCAGGTTCTGAAGCAGTGCCTGGAAGCCAATGCCACCAGGCCAAATGCACGGGAGCCATCTGTCCATGTAGAGCTGTACTTTGAGAGCCTCTGCCCTGGATGCAGAGGATTCCTCACCCAAGTGCTGCTCCCTACATGGGTCATGCTGCAGGATATTATGAGTGTGACGCTGGTGCCCTATGGAAACGCACAAGTATGTCTACTGTGCGACACCTCACGAGCCTTGGTTTGTTTGTGGGACGGAACCTGGAATAGCGTTGCAGCGTTTCGGGTTTGAAGGATTGTCCTTTTGTTTTGCTTCAGGAATCTGGAACGACGAAGCCGTTTACGTTCACCTGTCAGCACGGTGAGGAAGAGTGCCTTGGCAACATGATTGAGGTGAGATTTTGTATTCATTATTCAGGTATTCATTATTGTTTACATTCACTGGTCTACTGGGTAGATTTGGAAATATACATTTATTGGAATCGCCTAACAATTCCGGTAGCGACTGCACCTCAGTTTTTTCGACATTCCTTGTTGAAAGTGTCACTACATCGGCTAACGTTTTAGCAGTGAGTAAAAGTCTCAGTTGTCACCACATTGTTTGACATTAGCTAACATCCAGTGACTTCCGTGTCAAACCAGACCGAAGCATTGTGCGATGTCTTTCTTTTTGTTCACTTTAACAGGACATCTCGCTCATTGTTGTGTTTGCCATGCTTCCCACAGACATGCATAATGAACGCTGCAGGAAGTCAGGCATTCCAGATCATCTACTGTATGGAAGCCTCTACTGATGTGGTCAAGGCTGGTCAGGCGGTGAGTGACGTGAGGTCTTACCTTCAGCTCACACCAGAACATGAAAAGGCTGCACCTAAAACCACATGTAGCACTGCCTTCTTGTTTAAATACCTGTGTAAAAACCACCGGGGATGCGTTTCGTTTCAATATGTTCTACTCGCCTGGAAAACAGGACCGGGTTGGACAGCGAGACAAGATGCGTCCGGACGCCATTGTAGATCTTACGTTCATGTTGACCCGTAACTGAATGGTTGCTGCATTTGATGACTGTTGAGCCAGACAACACATGTCACGCCTGTCTGACCACCCTTCCTCTCGGCAGTGTGTGGAGCTCTACAGCCCCCAGATCAAGTGGGACGCCATCATGGCCTGTGTTAAGGGACCGCAGGGCAACGACCTGATGCATCAGAACGCCGTAAAGACGGGTGCCTTGAAGCCGGCCCACCAGTACGTTCCGTGGATTGTCATAGACGGGGTACGTTCACCACGCGATTTTTGCTCTTCACGACGTGGACCGTGTTCCCGCCTGATGCGGTTAAGGAACGGCAATACCGTGGGGGGGGACGGGACGGTTGAAGTGGTTTGTCAGGATCGTTCTGGTTTATTTCTTCAGGTGCACACAGACGCGCTTCAGGAAAAGGCGATGGCATCACTCTTCACTCTGGTCTGCAGCATGTACAAGGTGCGTCTTGGCCAAAGAAACGGACCGTTCCGATATTCGTATCGTGCCCGGTTCATTCTTACTTGCATCTTGCGGTCTATTTGCTGGCTAAATTGAAATCCTTGACCAAGATACCAGGATTTCAGTGAGTGCAGGTTTTGTGCGGTTCTGTGTGTGTGCCGCGGGGACGAGTGCTCCGTACCATGAGGTCCGTGGTCTTGTCTCTTTCAGGGAACCAAGCCTGAAGCCTGTGGTGCGGCCCTGACCAAACATCACAGAAGTTACTGCCATGACGGGTGAACCCTCGCTACGCCACCATGCTGACATTACGCCTTTCTGTTTAATCAGCAAATCAGGATGGTAACAATGAGTAGTTATGGTGACTTTAACTGTTATTATGGAATCAAGAAAAGGGATGCCATGGGTTGTTTCATGACCCGTTTACTGAAAGAAACAAGCCCTCTGATAGCAATACTAGTTTTTTTTACAAAGGGAAGATGTTTAAATGTTCTTTTGTACTTTGATGACACAAACGGCAAACATTTTAATAGCACCGTTTTATTAAATCTCCATTTTATGCTGAATGTGAAGGGTGTGAATTATTATTTGTATTATTATTATTATTTTTTTTGTCAAGCCCTGGTCAGTGGGGTTTGAATGCGTTTAGGACAAGCCTGGAATCAAGGTTTTGCATATGTCAGAGTGGAGTCATGTGGTGAAACATGACATGACAACCATCTCTCCATGGAGAGCCATGTTTTCCAGAGCTGTATGACTGCCTATCAGATTTTGTGTTTCAAAACAAATGTAAAAATGTCTGGCACTTGGAAAGATACAAGAGATGGCTACAATATCTCCCCCTTGTTTTATTTCTCTTGTGACAGGTGTTAGGTTGCACATTGTCATAATGAATCAATTAAAAGCGGGTGACACTGAGCTGAAAGCAAAAGCACATTGTTTAGTTGTAAAGGGTCCTCACTCGTACAAGCATACAGTCAAAATGATCACCGCTGAGTATATCAACCGGGTCAAATAATTCTACCCGCGTCAGTAAATTTGTTTTGTACAGTTGTTAGTATTGAGACTGTAAAGTAATCTACTAGCACAAATCAGCTTTTTATCAGGCCTTTTGTCTGTTATCCTGTTATTTTATATTTAGTTATTTTTCTCCCAACAAACTATTACCCAGAAGGCCACTAGACAGCCCGTGCTACTTAAGGTCAGTCACTAAAAACACAGTGTATCGTCTTCATGTGACTGCTATAGTCCTAATGTTATAACAGTCCTCGATACTCATACATCTCTGAGTGTCTATACATTTCATTTGTATTTTGCACACCGTCCATTCATGGTTGTATGTCATCGGAAGTTCCCAATTTAAAGAATTCAAAATAGATTTGCACCATATAAATGCTCTGTGAAAAGAGTTGGTGATTCGACGATTCATGACCTGAACGACGATTCATGACCTGAAATAGATCTGGTATGTTATTCATGAGCACGTGTCTTTATTGCTATATATAAAATCCATGAAGTAGATTAGGTCCTATTTGGTTTTCTAAAATATACAACCTTTAAACTATAGATTTTTGTCCCAGGTTGTTACCTGCTGACACCAATTCTGCCTAGGCAATGTATTCTTAATAATAGACATGACCTTTATACCTTTGCTATGCATTGTGCTGATGTCTAATAGAAAGGAAGGAACTGCCTGCACAGCGCAGTGTTAGTGTAAGGACTTTATTTGGCAATTACATTTTTTTACGACTTATTTCATTTTTGTGCTTAAACAAATATAGAACTATAAAATACAAATACGTTTAATCTTGTGCGTCAGGCTGCTCATGCTTGCGCAGCATTGTGAAGTATGACGTCCTGAACTCCTCCTCGTTACGCGTTGAGAAGCTCTGAAATTGAATCAATAGTAAAAAAAACGAAACAACTGCTGAACGTCTTTGAATAGCCGCGGTCTTCAATGGTAGACTACGGCAAAAACGAATGTACTTGGATTTGACAGCAAAACAGTGATTTCGACATGGTTGAATGTTTAAGGTCGAAAAAAACCTTTGGAAGTAAACAAGTTAAATGAGATTCACGTTGTTTACAATAGCCTACGAAGCAATACAAATCATGATTCCGCAGTCGAGCAGAGAATTTCTCGTCAAGATTTCTGGTTATTGGAAGCCGCTTTTCAAAGGACGGTTTCTTATTGTGACCAACACCTTTAGCTGTGGCAGTATGCTTGCAGCGGGCGACATCCTTCAGCAAACCAGAGAGAAACGGAGAGTCCCCGGCAAGGCACGTGACTGGGCTAGAACGGGTAAGGTATTGAACCCAGAACTGCAGCCAACATGCTGTCCAATGTCCACAACTTGGCCCCTCGCAGAATGAAACTACTTAAATAAGTGTATATCGCATAGCATTGTAATAACAAATAAAGTAAATATGGCGTGCACGGTGATGTTCAATTATAATTTTCCAAAACATCTGCATGTTTGAATGTTAGGATTGGATAATTTTTGCGTACTAGCTGTCAAACTGGGCTGTATTAGAAGTAATCCGCTGTATGGGCATTGCACTTCATAGCGGTTTTGTTTTTTCACGGTACCACAACTTCATGTGCGCATCGTTGTGCACGCACTTGGACAGGTTTGTTTCGTGTCAGTATTTTACAAGGCGGTCATAGAAACTTAAGTTATCAAAGCAAGATTGTCCAAAACAATTGGCGCCATCAGCACCCGAATGATACATCCAACACCTTTCCTCTGGGGGAAAGAAACACATTTTTGACAAGGAGTAAATGGACCTCACACATCTAGTCTGAAACTGATGCGTCTCTCTGTCAATTATAAACACTTAACGTTGACCGACAAGCATGCCTCTAAGGCCCACCCTTGGCGCGCGCCAGGAACCCTTACTGCTGGCCTGTTTATCGGTGTCAATAACCGTAGAGAAGTATTACGTGTTGCTGTCTAACACTGCCTCCTGCAGGTAGCATGTTCGCAGTTGGCTGCTCGATGGGTCCTTTCATGCACTACTGGTACCAATGGTTGGACAAGGTCTTCGTTGGCAACGCTCTACCTGCTGTCATCAAGAAAGTCCTAACCGATCAGCTGATTGCATCACCGACCATGGGAGCGTGGTATTTCATTGGTGGGTTATGTTTTTTCCTAGTAAGTTAGCCCTTTGGGTTACTGAGTAATATCAGTGTCTATTTGTACTGTTGGCAGAGACTGTTGTGGGAAACTCAACCTTCCTCATACGAAATATGGCAACAAAACAAACCCATGTTTGCGAGACACACATAGATGTAGATAACACAGTTGTTTTGGTTGTTGTTTTTAAATCATCTTTTTGTCCAGGAATGGGCAAAATGGAGGGCCACAGTCTCTCTCAGGGGATGGAGGAGTTCAAAGACAAGTTCTGGGAGTTCTACAAGGTACGTGGAAAGGTGGTTATTTATTTTGAATAAACCGACCCTAGTATTCCACTGTAATTTGGCCTTTGGTACTCTGCCGTTTTATCTTCTTGATTTTATTATATTCTTTGTTTGCCCAGTCTTGATTTGACTGGCTTGTATAAAACATTTATCCAAATGGGTCTTTGCCAATGGATGCTCCTTTAGTTTGTGCTCCTTTGCCTTGAAGGCGGACTGGTGCGTTTGGCCTGCGGCACAGATGATCAACTTCTACTTCTTGCCTCCTAAATTCCGGGTACTCTATGTCAACGTCATCACCTTGGGATGGGACACCTATCTCTCCTACCTCAAACACCGTAAGAGCTGATCTGGCGCCGTTTCACCTTGTTCCTGTCCAACATCACACTGTAAAAGATACAGGTCCTCAGGACCGTCACTGTACTCTGTTGTGTCAGGAGACAATGTGGTTGAAGGAGAACCCGGAGACTGCACTGAACCCCAACAGGAGGAGTGGGGTTCAGAACCTGGCCAGTCACACGACAAACAGGAGGAGTGGGGTTCAGAACCTGGCCAGTCACACGACAAGCCCTAGAAATGGATTGGTCACTCTGTGACAAAATAAATGACCCGAGTTCAACTTCGATATCACTGACTTTGCTAATATTCCTCATCCTGCGTGCCTTGAAAGCGCTGCCTACTAATTTGAGTTCATCAATGCTAATCGTATTGTATAACAACACATGACCAATGCCGTATCTCTGCTAAACTTTATTGCCGCGCGCCACCATGAATCCGTAAAGGCTTGTTTATTTGCATAGTGGTTGTCTGCACCGGGGCCACAGCATCTCAGTCGCCGGGGTTCCTTCAGGTTCCTTCAGGTCGTCTAACAGCCTCATGACATTTGAGATGTTTCAGAATTTACTTGTTTCCTGCTAATGTTGACTTTGATCATGTTTTTATTTTCTGTATGTTTTTGGGATGTTATGCTTCTATTGATCGAGGAGTGGCAATGGGAAACCTGTTTAATTAACCGCTATGCCATAAATGACACAAGTATTTGTCTCCTATAATATTACATTTTTACTATTTTATATCTATTTTATAAGCAATAGCTTTCTCTTGCATCATACAATATACATACTGTTATTTGAAATGTTATATGTGGGGGTAGTATTTTTACTATTTAATATAATTTATAATGTGTTTATTAGTTTGTTAGCAATAATATAGTATGTCAATGTAGCAAAACACTACAATTCTGTAGCTGCAACTGCCTATCAATGTTTGTTTACAATTGTATTGTATGAGTGTTGCAACATCAAATTATCAGATGTGTATGTATTTATGAGATCAGTTTAAGTAATCCATCTATAATAAAAATGTGCAAAGTACAGTGCATTCTGACTCTCTCAATTTCTTCACATTTTATAGTATTAAGAACTGACCTATAAGGACTTAATATAAAAACATGTTTTGATATGAATCTTAGCAACACATTTGTGTCATTCTATGCGGTGGTGGGGGGGTGTTGAACATTTCCAAGTTCCCCCATAGATGTGCAATGGGTTTTAAATCTGGGATTCGACCAGGCCGCTCAAGAACCTTCATAGACTGGCTACGAAGCCACTCCAACATCGTGCTAAAATAAAGTGTCATTGCAAAAGTACATTTTTGATACTTCAGTTAATTGGCAGCCATTTGGTTTATCAATTATTCATTGATCAATTATATTACAGCAACACCAAGGATTTGCAAAGAAAATGTAAAAAAATGAAAAAGATTTAAAGCTAATATCGGTTGACATTTGACGTTAAACAGTTGGGGAAGTGGGTGCTTGCCTTACCTCAGGAAGGAAACAACCCTTTCTATTGTTATTCTCTGGTAATGATTCATGAAGAAGTGTTTGGGAATGTTACGATGCATCACCATTGGTGAATAATATTACCACATTCTTACACTATGGCCTACCAAACCTCTTTGGCCTGCTAAACCAGTATCTGAGGCTAACAGATTGTGAAGATAGACACACGTGAGTTACAGATGGCAATAAAGTAGCATTCGGACAAAAATATATTCTCACCTCTTGCCCCGCGGTTGAAGCCTCAACTTTTCTTTTGGATTGTAGTACACTTATAGGACTGAACGGGCCAACAAGTACATTGAGCAAATATTTCATGAAAACGATCAAGGGGAAAGGTACGTAAAAGTAGGGTTGAATTGAATGGCAAAAGGCCAGTTTTATGGATATTTCAAAGTGTGTATTACAGGGAACTTATACATGGTGATCTTTTTTATATGAGGCACCTGATCAAGGTCTTTCAGCTCAGAGAGGTTAGGATTGGGGTTTTGTCTATTTAAATTTAAATATGTAGTGGGTTTTATTATTCCTTGATCATGCTAAACCTAGGCTACTGAGTGCCTTGTTATTGGACATCATGTTTGCTTTCAGCCAATACTGTGATGATGAGAAGTTATTTAATGCTAGGTACTACAGCGTTTGTTTAAATAGCGGCCCATGATCAATGTTCTTTTTGACAAACTCATTAGGGCAAAATTGTATTATCTTCACTAGTATCTTAAAAAATATGTCCGTTATTTTACAACAGGTTATACAAGGGTCCTACGAACATGATAACATTTGGTTAGCAACCGCATACATACCTCTGTCCTGCTATGGTTTACCTGTTGTTTATGGAAAGAGGATCTGTTGGAGGATGTCAACTGTAGTCATGGTATGGTGTTTGAAAGTAAATAAGACGTTTTGTTTGCCTCTTCATGATGGCCTACGACGGGCAAAGTGCTAAGACAATGACCTGGAACATGTCATTGTGTTTAAGGTGATACTGTGCCAGGAATAAAGCAGGGCTGGGATTTCATTTGCAGTGTTCATCCCATTACCTACGTTTAGAATGGTCTACATCGATGTAGACCAGCTCATGTTTGTTTTTACATGACCCTTTATGAGGGATGGGTTGATTTAACCTTTAAACATTTTTGTGCAAATCTAGTTTGAGCAGTAAGCTTGGGTTTCACGATATAAAACTGCAGTGGAAAAATACAGAGAAACTCATAATCACTCCACAGAAGCCAAGGACAAGGATGTGGGGCCTGTTTTGGAGACAGTTAAGATAGTATATCTGCCCAGGACCAACGCAAG
>JACXGK010002110.1:29552-58941 GCA_016801125.1 Novumbra hubbsi | reverse complement strand
GTCCCCACTCTGTCCCCACTCTGCCCCCATCCCCACTCTGTCCCCTGTCCCCACTCTCAGACTGCGCAGTGTGAAGATGGAGCAGAGGAAACTCAACGATCAGGCCAACACATTAGTGGACCTGGCTAAGGTAAGCAGATCCCGAGCAGACCCAGACACGCACCCCGGCCCACAAAGGCCAGGCAGCCAGGCTGTTCAAAGGGCTGCGTGTGTCCGCTGGCCGACGCGTTGAAGTGGATGGCATTTGCACTGCAGGCGCCTATTTTAAAATGTTCAGAAGCAGATGCTTTAATGTCTGCTTGGACTGCCAGACCCCCAGGGTTGTCCACAGACCTGAGGTTACAGCAGTCTGTCAAGGCCCAGAGGATAGAGGACTGGGTGGCCATGTAACACCACCACTCAACTCTACTGGTTACACGTTGGTTATTCACCTTCTCAGATGTCATCACTTGCCTATTTCTGTAAAAAAGACAGCAGGGGTTTTGTTGTCCCTGAGAAGTCGTTTGTAGATAATTATCTCTGTTTTCCCTGTTAATGAAAGACATGTGAGCTCAGATAAATGTATTTTCTTGTTAACTTAATTGACAGGCTAAGGAATGTTGTATTCGTAACCCTAAGACTAGACATCCCTCTAACTACTGTAATGGCTGCAACATACTGATCTAGAACAGTCATTCTGAGGTACAGCAGTGATGTAGACATGACATACTGAGGTAGAACAGTGACGTAGACATGACACCCAGAGGTAGAACAGTGACGAAGACATGACATTCTGAGGTAGAACAGTGACGTAGACATGACATAGACAGGTAGAACAGTGACGAAGACTTGACATTCTGAGGTAGAACAGTGACGTAGACATGACATAGACAGGTAGAACAGTGATGAAGACATGATATCCTGAGGTAGAATGTTTTTTGGGGGTGTCAAAACATTTAATCCCCAAATAAATGTCCTGGGACATTCAGGGCCCAAAGACTTTGGCACAGTACAGTATATACTAATTGTCTTTACCTATTCAGGAGTCATGAGTAATCTGTGCAATTTATGGTTAGTGTCAAATTGTCAAAGAGGGTGGTGAAGTCAGCTGAGGGCATCATGGGTTGCCATCTCCCCTCCGTGCAAGGCATCTACATTATCTATAAAAGACTACCGGCACCCAGGCTGTGGTCTGTTCACACTGCTGCCGGCTGGGAGACGTTACCGGGGCATCAGGGCCCTTCCAGACTCACAAACATGTTTTCCCCCCAGGCCATATATCTTCTCAACTAGCAACATTGATCTATGATCACATGAATCACCCAAAATGCTTTGATGACGTTTTATGCCCATTAAATGTACATCTTGTACAGCTTATTTGAATGTAACATTCATAGGCCCTATTGCACGTATGTTATATTTATAATATATAATATTTCATTAATATTGTCATTGCTCCTTTATACACTATGCGGAATTGCTGCTAGTTTACATATTTGTTTTTGTTTATTAAAATATTTCCTCTATATTTTACTTATGAGATGCCTCGTGCCATGTCATAACAATTTCACGACACTGTTATTTTATGTATTTGACAATAAGAAAGGCTTTTACTTTAAAATGAATAAACGTAGTTAACCCTATTAAATGAAAGGTTCCACGACCGCCTCTCCGCTCCCCTCGTCTTGCAGACCCAGAACGTGATGTACGACCTGGTGTCGGAGCTGCAGGAGCGCAGCGAGGAGCTGGACAAGCGCATCGGCATGCTGGAGGACAAGCTGGACTCGGTGACGGGTAGCCTACAGGCGCTACCCTGCCTCATCTCCCAAGCCATAACCCAGCAGCAGCAGGAATTCCTGGACGGCTTTTTGCACCGCTTCCGGCCCGCCTCGCTCGGCTCCGAGCGCTCTGAGCGTTCTGAGCGCTCCTGGACCTCCACCGCCCGCCGGCGCCGCTCGCCCTCCACGGCACCGCACACCTCCTCCGACAGCGGCTAGCCCCGGGGACGCCGCGAACTGGCCTGAACAGCACCGCCACCCGACGATAAAGGCGTCCCCCGTTGGAGCGCCGTAACGTTCCTCAATCCCCTCCGCTGTCACGTCCAAAATCAAACACGGCCGTGACTGAACCTCCAGGGTAAGACCCCAAACGGAAGCCACTCCACGGCGAATGAAGGGAGACTTCGACACATCCTCTGAAGGACAACCTTGCCGACTTAAACCGAAATAAGTAGAGATAATGGTTTATGTTTTAGCCATTGTATGGCTGTTCAAGTTAGCTTTTTTTGTAAAAGCCCTTGTATAGTTAAATCGACTGAATTCAGGGTTGTTGGGGTGAGAGCTGGCTATCACACCAGTGTCCTTAACCCAGTGCGGGGAGGGGGGGTGACAGGTTTTTGCTCTCCGACCGTGGGGGGTTTGGCCGGGCTTGCCGTCTACGGGGGGAGGACAGAAGATACCCGCGTCCACGGCGAAAGGCAAATTCTAACCAGTGGACTTTTCTTTTTACAAGACTAGTGTCATGGTTTTTTATCCATTAGCTAAGGTGATGGTTCAAGAGGGCCTTTGAAAGCTCTGAGTCGGTTTAGTATTGAAACGCACTTAAAGGGTGGTGGAGGGTGGAGGGAGGGTGGGTGGGTGGGGGGGGCGAGGGAGATGCACATGACATCACTACTGAGTAGGAAGATTTACACAAATGCCAACTTCAAAGTTTTTGTTTCCCTGTTCTTACCAAGGGAAAGTTGAGAGCGACTATCTTTTTTAGTTACATATTGACATGTGATTTTTCAGTGCCTGAATGTACAAATAGTAGAGGGTTATTTAATTACTTATTTCAGAGCAAGTTTTTTACAATGTTAACACTCTTAATACAAGCATTGCATTCCTTTTTCAGATACATTCCTCTTCAAAAATTGTCTTAATGTAATGCATATCATTGCCTCCATTACACACTCTAAATGTCTTGATTTTACTTTTTGTACTAACCACTGCAACTGAATAGGCTAGTGGATATTTCAGATGGAGATTTAAGACGGAATATGTTTGAGTGTTCTCTTCAAGCTCCATGCTGCACACTCATACACACACAAAACTATGAAATGTAGTCTACCTTTTACTTTACTACAAATCAGAGCTTCCACAGGTCTTCAGATAACGGCATGGTTTGAAGTCTTCTGGGAAATGGCAGAAGGCACACGATACTGACCGAACTGAGAAACATGCCCCCCTACCCCCCCTCCACCCCCCCACCCCTGACTTGCATGGTTCCGTGCAGAAATGATGATGGAGCAAAACTTTTTGGATGGCTTTGACAATTTACATTTTTATTTCATGCTACCTTTGTTGGTTTGTTTTTTTACTGACATTTTTTTTTTATTAGGAACCTAGGATTTCTAGAGTTGCAAATCTAGAGAGTTGCAGTAATGTGTTACTGTATAAAAAATGCATTCCCTGTTTTAAATAAATCCTGACAGAATACAAATAAAGTACTAAATAAATACTTGGATGGTTATAGACAGTAAGTTGCTGCAAAGTACTGCAAGGTGTCCAATATAATTATCTAGACCACCTATAAAAGGTGATAGATCCAAGATTTAGAAATTGCACAGTTATCCGTAAAGAAAATGCTGTAAAACTAAATGATTACGATAAGGATGACTAATCATTCAAAGAAAATCAATTAAAAATGTCATCGTCTGTATCCCCCTAATCAACAAACGTGGCTGCACCCTTAAATATCCGCTTGCGGTCAGGCTGTCCAGAGGGCTCTTGGTTAAATAACATGTTCGGGTTTGCTGTGAATAGGACCTAATCAAGCATGAATCTTTTTATTTTGAACTTGAGTTAATCAAGCATGGTCCTTCACTGCCCTTCAACACTCTAACCATCCACTTCAATTGAGGGTTATCACTCCGTTACGTACGGTCGCTCTTGAAATCAGCTTTCCCACCTTCGAGGTGATTAGAGGGCTACTCGGTTGGGCCCCCACTAGTTGTTTGGCTACCAGGGTTAGCCTCTTCAAACGTTTGAGATTCACCTCCTTCAGTCCTCACGAAAAGCTAAATCTCCAAAGACAATTATTATGATTTTATTTTTTATTGCCCCTCCCCGACAGCATGTTATTGCCCCCAAACAACATGGGTTATTTCCATTTTCTTTTTTTTTTTGGTGGTGGGGGAAATTTGGTTGAAGCGTGGGGGAACCCCCATGTCCGTCCCCAGATCGGGGGGAGCCTGTCCAGATGCTATAGGACCAGTACACAGAGCCCGCGGGTGCTTGCGCCTCCTCTCCGGGGAGTAGGGGTACGTCAGCTGGCAGAAGGACAGAGAGAGAGGTAAGGAGGGAGATTACAGCCAGAACTCGTTTACCGACAGATGTCCGTTTAGCCTCATGGGGTTTGTAAGCAGCAAGAGTCGGTGTCCTGTGAACATGACCTCTCTGTAGATGTCACAGAACTACTGGGACTAATGCAGGGACACACAAGTTGACAAAGTGAAGCCCACTTTCTGGAGTAGTACAGAAATGTGCGTTCAGACAGGGTATTGCTCTCTGTGCTCAGCATCATACTAGAGAGTTCCAGTTCACGTGACGGTTCCTTCAGACCCCAGGGTTGTTTTCTACACGTTTACTGCCCAAACGATGTTCCAATAGCTGTTACAGCAAAGTGGAATCTATGTTTTATGAAAACGGTGTCCACACCATGAAATGACACAATTTTACAAAATAAGGAAATAAAATATATACATATATTTATATATATGCATATATTCAGTACATAAGTCAAACGTTAGCACACGCCTACCTGTTCAAGGATATTTCTTTGTTTGTACTTTTTTCAACGTTGTACAATAATAGAGAAAACAACTCACAACTAAGAAATAACACATGGAATCTCATGGTCAAATTTGTCAAGTCATGATCGGTTGTTGTTTCTTTTTGCTTATGTGAGCTGCTCTTCCCACAGTATGGACTACTACAGTACAGACGTAATGAAGTCTTCTGTAAATCAACCCTATATGCAAAACACCTAATTGGCTCAAATGCATTAAAAAGGAAAGTCAGAAATGAAATTATAACAAGACACACATGTTAATGGAAAATTGTTCCAGGTGACTATATCATGAAACTGGTTGAGAGAATGCAGTGTGCAAAGCTGTCATCAAGGTAAAGTGTGAATACATTGAATAATTTATGAAATAAAATGTATCTTAATCTTTGTAATAAATACCAAGATTCCATATGTTTTATTTAGTAGATGAATGTCATCACTATTATTTCACAATGTGGAAAATAACTAAAGAATTACACTTGAGTATGTGTAACTTTTGACTGGTACTGTATATAAATATATATACAGTGGGGAGAACAAGTATTTGATACACTGCCGATTTTGCAGGTTTTCCTACTTACAAAGCATGTAGAGGTCTGTCATTTTTATCATAGGTACACTTCAACTGTGAGAGACGGAATCTAAAACAAAAATCCAGAAAATCACATTGTATAATTTTTGAGTAATTAATTTGCATTTTATTGTATGACATAAGTATTTAATACATCAGAAAAGCAGAACTTAATATTTGGTACAGAAACCTTTGTTTGCAATTACAGAGATCATACGTTTCCTGTAGTTCTTGACCAGGTTTGCACACACTGCAGCATGGATTTTGGCCCACTCCTTCATACAGACCTTCTCCAGATCCTTCAGGTTTCGGGGCTGTCGCTGGGACTTGTTTTGTTTTTAGATTCCGTCTCTCACAGTTGAAGTGGACTTATGATAAAAATTACAGACCTCTACATGCTTTGTAAGTAGGAAAACCTGCAAAATTGGCAGTGTATCAAATACTTGCTTTCCCCACTGTATATGTTCTGATAATACCTTGGAAAGAAAAAAATATATTTATGATATATATCAAGAAAAAGAACAAGCTGCTTCTCAAAGCTAGCAACTGCATTTAAACTGGGTAAAACAAAATGAAAGCTTGAGAAGTGATGTATACCATTGTTATGTGTGTACACTGCCAAATAATGCATTGTAGTAGCAGAATAAACCACTATAATGGATGCCAATAAGTGATAGTATTTTCTATGTATAATACATATTGTTCTATGATTTGCAGGTGACAGTTTTGCCACAAATAAGACAACATCTGGTCATTAAAAATTATCTTCAGCTTTGATTTTATACTGACGGTTTTTGTCAGTAGTTGGATTACTGGTATTTTAAAGGAAACATTTTTGATAAGGTGCTACAAGTGCTGTATGTGGTATTTGCAATCCCACCTACACTACTTTACATCATATATATTTTTTGCCTTGTTGAACAGTACTTCAACATTCAATATGTCTCACTGTGATGGCTTGTGATTTTGAGACATAACCTTTAGTTTAGAGGCCCAGTCCTCTAATCACGAATTCAATTGCCACCCTGCTTTTGGACTGTGTTGCATAAGGTGTCAATGAATCTCTCAGACACCCAAGATTATTTTGCTTCCGGGTAACCGATATTGTGACAAATTATGTAACAATATCATGTATGTGGTGAATGTTTCCGGCACATTCTCAGAAGACACTAAACCAACCTTTTGGGAGCCCCCAAGAGTAGAGCCACCAGAACACGTCGTGCCAAGAGCCCACAGACTGGCCGCATGCTGGGTCACAGGCCACGAGTGCTTCTCCTCTAACCAAACTATGCAGAGGAGACGCTCCTGACACATCATTACCCAAGTCCACATTGATAGAAACTAATCCTTTTCAGCCGCTTAGTCCAGGTTCTGAGGTCGACTTTGGGCCTTCGTCGAGATTGCATAGGTCTGGCTTAACAACGATATTCTTATGTACAAAACTGTTCCCAGACTCTTAATTATCCGGAGTGGTTAGTCACTGGAGAGGTTCAATGGGTGTTACCAGCTGCGATATCCTAACACTGCTCCAGTCACTTCCAGCTAATGTGGCTGGGTGTACACCGGGGGGATATCAAAGAGGGCCGAAATTCAGCCACAAGTTCTGTCTTTTCTTCCGTGGTAATAAGAGAAGGGAAGGGCACAGGGGCTTTCTGCGGGGCATGTTTCATTGAGCAAGTGTGTCCCAATTTTCTGTCTCCTCCTTCTCCGTCCTGCTCACCCAGGGAAGGTTTTAGGGAAACTGGATGAAACATTCCAAATGAGCTTGTCTACAGCATCCAATCATGGTTCCTATGCTTCATGTTGCAGTGGAAACAGAGGACTGGTTCTGGTGCCCTGAGCCACACACCAGGACCTGATACCAGGAAGCAGTGTGTGTGTGTGTGTGTGTGTGTGTGCTGTTGAGTGTGTCCTCCATTTGACATCGTCTCTTCAACCAAGGCCATAGATTCGGGATGATCATATCTCACTTCTTGTTCAAAAAAATCCTCACATGCAATTTTGCAAATTGGTTCTCAGAACGTGTCCATCCACAGTGATATCGAACACTCACATCACTGGCAGCCGTCTGGTGTTTTGTCATCCAATACATCAACCTCTAGTCTGTGATCAAAGTCAGCAATACCAATACCATTTAATAAACAGGGAAGGTCACTTAGAGCAAAAAATATTTTGTCCGTAACAGACAAGCATAATGTACAGGACAACTGGGGTGTGGGATGGACTTCCCGGTCGTTAATTCTCTCTCTTTGTTGCATTTCTGTCTACGCTGCTCTTGACATTGTACTTCAGCTGTGACCTTGCACATAATTACAGCATGAACACAACTATGCAGGCCCCAGTGGTCTCAGCTCAGAGGACATCAGAGAACGGGACCAGATCAGAAAGCCCAAGGGCAACGCCGCGAGGGGGAAATCCAGTGCTTCCTGAGGGGCCAGGAGGTGGTGAGTGTGGGGGATTGGGGACTGTGCTTCAAAAGTCTTAGCCCGAAGGTTTCTCCCCATATCAATGGGCAGATGTACAATACCGTTGAACGTGGAGGAAGAGCCAGCTGGCTGATGAAACAATGCAACTGCGCAATACACTCTGTTATTCACAGTGATAACTGTGTCCGTTGCATTGTCAGCGAGAGACACAGCAATTGAATTGCTCGCGGTGCCTTGTGAAGAGAAGGGTGGTGTGTCAATAGCATCGGGTTCCGAAACCTTATTCCGTACGGAAATGGTGCGGAACAGAACATCAGTCACCTCTGTGAGGGGTTTTCCGATTGGTTGACTGATGAATGGGTGGCAGCAGCGAGCCTACACGGCCCGTTCTGTTTTTCAACAGTCATGGCAGATAAAAAAATTAAAAAAAAAAAACTCCACAAAGATTCAACCGCGAGGCACGTAATTCCAGTACTTTCTGCATCAGGTTACTGTAGGCATTCCTGAGGGAGGCCAGCTTTAGTTCGCTCAGCGTCAGCAGCCTAGCTCACTACATCCTCGGTGGGGGGGTCAAAAATCGAAACAGGTGAGATGCTATTGGCTGCCGGCTTGGATCGAAGAACATTGGGATTTGGGGAACAGGGGATCATAAACCTGAAAGTAAGCAAAAAACTGCTGTGTAATCCGGCCCAGAGCCTTTTTACACACAACTGAAGATACGCGGTCAGGAGATGCGGGAATATGGCTGCTGGTGTTTGTGCTATTGGTGCATCTGATGATGCGAGGAGACAGGGAGGGGAAGAAGGGTGATGGAGAAAGAGCTAAGGACAGACCCGAGTGTGACAGCGTGTGAAACAGACTGGTTAAGATGGTGGGGTAGAGAAAAAAAGAGAGAGACATTAAGAAAAAAAGAGAGACAGAGAGAGAAATTGAAAGGGAGAAAGTGAGGGATCCATGTACCGGAGTATGCTGCCATCTAGTGCCAGCCGAGGACTCAGTTAAAGTCTGAGAATATAATTGAATTATAGATAATGGTATAAGATATTTTGCAGATCTTAGATAGTGGTTGTGGTGTGATTCATTTAGTAAGATTGATAGCTAATGAGTTTGATGTATTTATTAATTTAGTATTACCAGACGTAAACATGTTATACTTTTTCCAAGGCATAAATTGTTATTTAATAGGGAAATGTGAAATTCGTTCTAATCAAAAAACGCATTCAAAACACCCGTTGAGATGAAATACAGTGTCACAAAAAGGTAAGCGATGGTCTGTCAGAGGTGTCTGATATGTACTATATCCAGCTCTTCAGTGTAAATATTTATAGGCGCTCTCCCACAGAGATTGGCGCACCAGTGCCAGTCACCCAACAGCTCCTACACAAGGGCTGTTCAGGTTTAATGTTTAAGCTACGCATCCCCTCAGTTTGACTGCCTGCGATAACATAGCTGAGTCACCTGAGAGGGGCTGGCCAGGCCTGCTTGAAGGCAGCCATTTTGAGAACAGTTTCTGCCTCACAGCACTCAAAGTTTTGCTACTCAACTCACCAGTGTGAAGCTTGCCCTTAGCAACAACAAGGTAAGCCGTCTGAATTCCAAATTGTTTTTGAACATTCACGTTACATTGTATGAATCTGACCTTCACCTTGAACCAAATAATACTTTAGAACTATTACGGCGACCTTTGTAGTTTCATATATAAATTGTGTGTAAACATTAAGGCTAAGTGGGAGCCAAGGGGTTAATGCTAAGCCTTTTTGGTCTTGTTAGTTGAGTAACATTCTGTAAAAAGGCTGGATTAATGCCAAATGGCTAGTTTTCAACTATTTTTAGATTGGGGGAAGAACTGTAAATAGCATGCTCACGAAGAGAACCTAAACTGTTTCTGACATCGACTGCACAATGTGATGAATGAGTCGTCCTTCAAACCTTTGTTCTTTTTTTACTGAAAAAGTCCTACCTAGTGCGGTATTAAAAAGCTACATCCTTTAAGCCCACCCCTGCTTTGCTATTGTTCATTCATGATTCACCTAGTTCCTCAAACCAAAAACAATATACCTTATCTTTCTTAGATTTTAAATGATTAACTAAAGCCAGACATGTCCCTTTGTATTTCAGCTCAGTAGTATGAAAAACTGGAGTAAGATATTTAAAAGAGGTGACCCTGAAAATGTGGATGGGGACTCTTCCAAGACAAACTCCATCAACGATGCTCCAGTAGAGTTGGAGGACACTCTAAAGGACAGGCTGAGGACTCTCCTCCCCCAATCGTGGGGCAGTATTCTCTGGAAATGGAGGAAAGGAGACACAGACTCTACCCTGGGCCTCACGGGGGTCAAGATTGTCCCCAATGGGACCAGGGTGAGTCCACCCGTCAGCCCCATACTGGACAGGAGGCACTGGGACACTCGGGACTCACTGGAGACCTCCAGCAAGAGTTCTCACAAGCCCCTGTTGAGAGACAGTCCCATGGACAATGACCTACTCCATTATCTCCCAGAGGAATCAGAGCTGACCAGCATCCACCCAGCTGAGTACTATGCAGAGAAGCTTGAGGTCTACAAGCTGAAGTACTCCTACATGAAGTCCTGGCCGGGGCTCCTCAGACTCCTGGCTGGGCTTGAGCTTCTCTTCGGTGGTTTGGTCCTGGCATGTGTCTGTGCTTACATCCATAAGGACAGCGAGTGGTCCAACGCCTTTGGACTGTACGGTGGTGGACTGAACACACCGGGGTACACCTACAAGGGACCCATGACTCTGTTTGTTCTAGCGGTGGTTGGCTTGACGTGGATCGTGACCATCATCCTGCTGGTGATGGGGCTGACGATGTACTACCGCACGATCCTCCTGGATTCTCCCTGGTGGCCTCTCACCGAGGGCATCGTCAACGTGGCCCTGTTTCTCCTCTACATGGCTTCCGGTGTCGTGTACCTGAACGACCTCAACCGCGGGGGTCTGTGTTACATGACCATCGGCATTAACCCTTTGATGTCTAGCCTGTGCCGGGTGGCCGGGGGCCAGATGGCCGCCACGGCCTTCATCTTCATCAACATGCTCATCTACCTCATCGGCTTTGTGGTGTGTTTGAAGATGTGGAGGCACGAGGCGACCCGTCGGGAGAGGGAGTCCTTCATGAGCCAGGTAGGTTGATATCCACTCTGATCCACATCGTGTCAACGCATAGGTCTACCAGCTACTTCGGGAACCCGCCAAAATAGGTGTAATTTCCCCAACCACGTTATTTACATTCACGGGACAGAATGAATGCGTGTTAGCGGTCGAGAGTTGAACCACAAGTGTTTGTGAAGCTTTGACCCTGCCGTTGAATGGGGCGCAACGGAGGCAGTGTAGTCATTGATTTTTGGAAATGATGGCTTGGGGGGGACAAATGCATCTTGAGAGCCAATTCAATCTATATCCCGTTTTGTTGGATTTAAAATTAAACTGTTTGATTTGTGGTTATTAAATGCACTCCAGCCAATGCTAGTCATTTGTGGAAACTATAAGGGACCTAATTTTGTTGTGACCCTTGAGCCCCAAAGGTTTGCTCATTAACGGCTGATGGCGGATGGTAATATCTGAAGCTCAATAGGGCTAATGTCGCTCTTCTGTTTGGAGGAGCTGTTATTCTAAACCCCCAGACCTTGATGACTATGACAGTCTCTCTTTATTGCTTTTTCCTCTGACCAGGTTTTGACAGTTATTACCGCAGGAGCCCTGACTCATGGCTTTCCTAATTGCCCAATGGCACCAGGAAGTTGTGGAACGGTGTCAGATCAAACAGTTCATAGGGGTCATGGAAAGAGTTACGGTGTCTGGGAATTTGTCAACAACACCTAGGGTCACAAAATTGTGTCTGTGAAACTACTATTGATGTTTTGTATGTAAGGATGTATCCATCAACACTTGAAGGTCAGTCTGGTTGCTACCAGGAATAAGTCAACAATACTGTGAGTCTCCAAAAAACAACAGTTGTGAAGATAACTATTAGCACTGCAGCTGTAGGTTACAGGACAAATATATTAGTGTCAGTCGTTGGAGTCCATCTTATACATTTTCACAGCAATCTCTTATTGGTGAATGTGTTTGAAGTCAGTTAGCACAAGCTAGGGGCAAGCGTTTAGTAGAGTTAATATAGCCAATAAAGCTTAATATGTTAGCAGAAGCCAATGTAGATAGACATATACAATGGCAACAAAAAGCCTACATCACATTTAACTTCCTGGGGCAGTGTCATTGAACTGGAATCTACTTCTATTGACTAGGCCACTCAAGGACATTTACTTTTTTATTTCTTAGTCCCCTGATGCTTTGACTTTTTTACAAGATGTTGTCATGTTGAAATGTAAACGTTGCCAGTTTCAGACTTTTGCATAGACAGTTAGGATTTCCAAATACTTTTCTGAGACTTTACATCCACTTTTTGACAGATGGCCTCACATTCTCCTCATAAATGATAAATGGTAAAATATGGAATTCATAGTTGAGTCAGCGATGAGGAAGCAAAGCAGACCCAAACCATAATGCTACCGCCTCCATGCTCCACGGTTGGTATGAGGCTCTTCTGTTCAAAGGCAGTAACTCATCCGTCTTTGTTTTTATTGCGTACCTATTCACAGTCTCTATTTCGGTTCCTCATTTCCTGGGGTAAGTGTCATCATTTGGATTTCGCTCCATTGTAACATTGTTTGGTTGACTTCATGAGTTGTTGCATGATATCTAATTCTTCAACTTTGTCGTCAGGAACATCTGAGACACATCCCTTTGGCCCAGAGAAAACCTCTAAACCACCAGGCCAAGAGAATTGTGTTTGAGGATGAGATGGATAGCTCATCGAGGGCAGCCCAGACCCTCCACATCACAGCAATTCCAAAAGCAGACCCAGGCACTCGGAACAGAGCCATACCCACAGGGTATGCCCAGAGGCCCAGGGTCATCGCAGACTATGTCATGTGAGTGTGTGAGAAACCTACTATCCTCACACTGATCTGGATATACAGTATTTATATACAGTGGATATACAGTGGGGAAAACAAGTATTTGATACACGTAGAGGTCTGTAATTTTTATCATAGGTACACTTCAACTGTGAGAGATGGAATCAAAAATCCAGAAAATCACATTGTATGATTTTTAAGTAATTAAATTGCATTTTATTGCATGACATAAGTATTTGATCACCTACCCACCAGTAAGAATTCCGGCTCTCACAGACCTCAATCACCCTGACGGTCAATCACCCTCGGTCTGGGGCTCCATGCCAGATCTCACCTTGTGGGGCATCAATGATCATGAGGAAGGTGAGAGATCAGCCCAGAACTACACGGCAGGACCTGGTCAATAACCTGAAGAGAGCTGGGACCACAGTCTCAAAGAAAACCATTAGTAACACACTACGCCGTCATGGATTAAAATCCTGCAGCACACGCAAGGTCCCCCTGCTCAAGCCAGCGCATGTCCAGGCCTGTCTGAAGTTTGCCAATGACCATCTGGATGATCCAGAGGAGGAATGGGAGAAGGTAATGTGGTCTGATGAGACTAAACTCCACTCGCCGTGTTTGGAGGAAGAAGAAGGATAACCTCGAGAACACCATCCCAACCGTGAAGCATGGAGGTGGAAACATCATTCTTTGGGGATGCTTTTCTGCAAAGGGGACAGGACAACTGCACCGCATTGAGGGGAGGATAGATGGGGCCATGTATTGCGAGATCTTGGCCAACAACCTCCTTCCATCAGTAAGAGCATTGAAGATGGGTCAAGCTGGGTCTTCCAGCATGACAACGACCCGAAACACACAGCCAGGGCAACTAAGGAGTGGCTCCGTAAGAAGCATCTCAAGGTCTTGGAGTGGCCTAGCCAGTCTCCAGACCTGAACACAATAGAAAATCTTTGGAGGGAGCTGAAAGTCTGTATTGCCCAGCGACAGCCCCGAAACCTAAAGGATCTGAAGACGGTCTGTATGGAGTGGGCCAAAATCCTTGCTGCATTGTGTGCAAACCTGGTCAAGAACTACAGGAAATGTATGATCTCTGTAATTGCAAACAAAGGTTTCTGACCTCTACATGCTTTGTAAGTAGGAAAATCTGCAAAAGTGGCAGTGTATCAAATACTTGTTCTCCCCACTGTGCTGCTTAAATAATAGTGGGATTGGTTAAGTCTATGCACCGGAGTCAACACACTAGGCCATGCAAGACCTTGCTATATGTTCCTGGGCCATGCTAGGCCACACTAGACCACCCAAAACAACACTAGCCCACGCTAGGCCACACTACACCCCTGTAGGCCACAATGTTTGGCTATGCTAGGCCACGCTACACCCCTGTAGGCCAACCTAGCAATGTTAGGCTATGCTAGGCCACCCTACACCCCAGTAGATCACCCTAGTAATGTTAGGCTATGCTAGGCCACGCTACACCCCTGTAGGCCACTCCAGCAATGTTTGGCTATGCTAGGCCACGCTACACCCCTGCAAGCCACCCTAGCAATGTTAGGCTATGCTAGGCCACCCTACACCCCAGTAGATCACCCTAGTAATGTTAGGCTATGCTAGGCCATGCTACACCCCTGTAGGCCACCCTAGCAATGTTAGGCTATGCTAGGCCACCCTACACCCCAGTAGATCACCCTAGTAATGTCAGGCTATGCTAGGCCATGCTACACCCCTGTAGGCCACTCTAGCAATGTTTGGCTATGCTAGGCCACGCTACACCCCTGTAAGCCACCCTAGCAATGTTAGGCTATGCTACACCCCCTGAAATTCTAAAATAGCATTAACCTGATCATATCAGGTGAAATCCTATCCGAGGTCAAATAATGAAATTTTATGTAAAAATAAGGACGTTACATTATCCATCATAGGCTTTTGCTGTGTCTTATTCCTAAAGGAAATACCCAGAAATCACCTCTCCTGAGGACAGGGAGAAATACAAAGCTGTTTTTAATGACCAGTATCAGGAGTACAAGGACCTTCACAGAGACATCAGTGCCACCCTCACGAAGTTCAATGAGTTGGACGCCATGGTGGGTAAACTCGTCAAAGACGGCAGTAGTCTTGAGGTGAGTGATTTCTATAACAACGTCGGTCCAGGCTTTGTAAAGTATTTTTAAAATAAGGGTAAAACGTGCGGTTATCGATGAGTGTCAGATTTCTTGTCTGGCCCAAAGGTTCCAGATAAAATCTATTGTAAAAACTGAACTGTACTATATTTTATAGAAATACCTGGAATGTTTTTTTTGTTTTGAATCTTGGCTTTTTTGGGTTTGTTTTTGGGGTTTGTGTAGGAGCAGAAAAGAATCCAGCAGATCATAAAGAAGTATGAGCAGAAGAAAAATGTAAGGGATGTTTCCTTGTCTAACAATCATCATAATGTCTGAGGTTCTTCTGCGTAAACACCCAATATTATCTTTTTCAATAAAGCTGTCCAGTCATGCAAATAATGTAGCTGCCACTTGCTGAAACATGGCCTCCGGAAATGCTAATTTAACACATCTACATTACAAAAACAATCAGGCAATGTCGGGAAAGATGTGAGGTGATGGAGCTGCGGTTTTTACAGTGTTTTGTTCATGTGTGTGACTTCACAGGACACAGGCTTTCTGGAGAAGAAGGAACGATGTGACTATCTGAAAGCAAAATTGAGTCACATCAAGTACAGGATCCGTGATTTCGACCTGCAGATCATGGAAAAGTGTCGGAAGTGAAGGAATGGTGCTCAGAGCCATTTGCCTTCTGTTCCTGCCGTGTCTTTGATTGTCTTGGGAGATATTTTGTTGGGTCAGCACTTGTCTTGTCTGGTGTGTGGCAGATCAGAATGTTTGTAAAAATCAGTAACGGTGTGTTCCCCTTGCATCCCAGCAAAAAACACATACTTGCTTGTTATTAGGACGTCCCTGGTCCAAAGCTTGTATATAGGACGACGTTCTGTGTTTGTAGGGAAGTTACACTGTAGCCTACAGTATAATTTGTGCTATTGTAAAGATTCAGTGGGGCAGAAATGTTGATAAGATGTTTTATTTGCTGTTTGTTTACTGTGGAATACTTGGCCCAAAATCACCATGGGAGTTTCAGTCAGGGTTTGAATATGCCTGTAAACCAATACAGATTGTAATTGTGTAATACCTTTGGACTTGTGTCAGCAATGTTGAGTCAATCCACGTTGCATTAGGTAAACCTGTATTTACAGCAATATATTTGATGAAGTTGTTCCATTTTAGGTATTTTCTTAATGTGGAGAAACAGGTACAGTATATCTGTATCTGAAATGTCAAAAGTAACTGCTCAATGTTTTAAAATATGAACTAACTAAATATGAACTTTTTTATTTATGAAATACATTTTTACCTGTCAGTTACTAAATAAAAATGTTAAAGGCCAGTTGGGTGCCAAAAATAATGTCAATACATTAATTGAAGCTTTATCCTAGTATTGGAATGCCATACGATACCTATTTTTTATGTTTTATGTACATACAACCATGAACATTTATAAAAAATGTATTTAAGAAATATTTTCTATAAAATAAATGTTAATAATTGATCATTTACATGTCTTCTGAATGCTTAAACATAATTTTTTTGGCATCCAAAAACAAACTAAAACATCAACTAAAACAACAGCAATTGAGGAAAATGCCTGATTTAATTCAATGGAATTGGTATTATTACATCTGTTTTATGTACTCTGTACTTGTTGTATGTTAGCAAATACATTTAGAAAAAAAACTGGACCGACCTACTTGATGTTTTCATTACTTTATTGTATAGGAGTATCATGACAAAATAGAAAATTAAAAAGGATATGTATAGGAAAGTACTGGTCATTTGAGTGATCGAAGCACTTCTCCTGGACATTTTCAGATCCGAATCTTGGTGTCAAACGTGCATTTGATAATAATGACCCACATATCTCTAGCGTCAACAACAGTTTTAAATTGACTGCTGTTAGACCGTAGAAGATCGTCGTGCACAGGCGCAGGCAAGCGCATTGGATCAGGCAAAGGAGGTCGTTTTAAACTTTCTGAACATCAGTGAAGAATAGATAAAAGCCTAACGGAGGACTATTGTATATTCGAAACTACATTACAACTGTAATTTTAACATTTCAAAAATGTAACAATGCAAGGAGTTATTTGACCGTTCTTCAATTTCAGGGTAGGTGAACATGATCAGTTAAAAGAGGAACTAACGTTTTTATATTGCCTGTTTAGGTAACGCAGACATAGAATTAGAATCTATGAACATAATACTAAAGTTAAAAGTCGTGTTTGAGCCGAACATGATTGCGTTTTAATTGATCCACCTGTTTGCTGTTTTTTATTGTTGTGTGAAACCAATGTTATTTAGATTTTATTATAAATTGTAATAATTCGTTTTCATATTAATAATTGAACAAATGAACCGCCAGTATTGCGGTATCGTGTGTTGGTTGGGGGTACCAAAGCCTTGAACTGGCTTGCTTTGATGTGTCATCCTTTCATGAGTTTGCCCAGTTCAGCATTTCAATTATTTATTGTATCCTGCTTATCAGAGACGGAACGCAGTAAGGTTGTGTGAGCGTTTTCTGACTTAACTGTATCAACGGGACAACGTGCGCAAACTGTGTTTAATTTTTTTTTATAAAGTGATTTGATATTTAATATTTTTTCCTGTCCCTAGTTCAAAAGATGTCTTTAGTGTTTAGGGCAACATTTACATTTGAGGTTAGAGTCGGTTCTAGTGTTATGCAACGGGTTGCATTTAGACCTAGGTCAAGTTTAGGCAGAAATGTCCGTTATTGAAAGTGAGGGTAGTCTTAGGCTTTTGGTGATGTTTAGGGATACTATCAGGATTAATAGAAGGAAATTACTGTGAAAGAAAATCAAACAGGTCAGACAACTCTGGTGTCCTGATGTAGATATGTGTGTATATGTTAAATATCAATTTGTATAATTTTGTGATTTTATACACAATGTTGAATCAAAATGTTTCTAGCTTGGATTTGAGGTAAATGAATGCATAAAATATGTTTTTACTAGTTTTAAGTACCCAAGTACGGCTCTGATACATAGCTTCTTACAGTAGTGAGTGCAAACATTATAATATTAGAACCCAGAGGAAATCAAACCCACAAGTCTGCTGTTGTAATCACCAAGCAGAGTTACACAGGACCCTTTAATCTAACATTGGTGCCATTCATGGCATTTCCATTTCCAGTATTTACCACTGATTTCATTCTGGCAACAAGTGAATGTCAACTCGGTGTGATGGGGAACAAGCAAGCCTTTAGCCGCCACTGTGTCGGGGAGTGCAAAACGTACGGCTAGAGCACATGATCCTCTTCACTGCCATCACCACAGCGTTTTTTTGTATTTCTGAAGGTAGTACAGCCCAAAAAGTCTTTGTACTCTAGCAAGCTGCTGTGCAGATGGTGTCCTGTGTGACTGTGGGCTGTTCTTTGGGTGCCGTCATAACCTGGCATTCCTCTGGAGCAGCAGTCCGTGCTCACTTAAATGCTGCCTCCCTCCACTTGCAGTTGAGCACTCTCAGCAACCCGGCAGGGCCTATTAGCGATCAGCCAATCCAAGGCTTACGTTGCGGCTTCACCGGTATATCCATCACATGGTCTGTAGACAGGACACGCGATACCTGGACCCGGGGTAAGCAGCTGGGAAGCAGAGAGCCCAGAGGTAGCCCTCATTGGAAACACAACACCCGCCCGCTCCCGACAGCACAATTGTTGAGGTCCGCTGGGTTGGGTGGCCCTGGAGACTTGCGCGGTTCACCGAGCGAGCGTTCTCATCGGCTACTAGGCGAAAGTGAACGGTCCAATCGGGGCACGCAGGGAGATCGTGCGTATGCGTTTGCCTAAAATGGACGGTGCGTTAACGTGACGCCAGGCGTGTTTCTTGTTTTCGCAGGGATCTGCACCCGGAGGCATGTATGACCCACGGCCGTACGGCAGCCTGCCCCCCTGCCCGCCACCCTACTCTGCCGCCTCCAACGGCGCCTCCGCCCACAGGAGCCCAGCAGGCAACCTGGACCCGTACTCCCCTCTTCCCCCAGGCTCCCTCCGTGCGGACGGGAGGCCTCAGCATTTCTACAAGTGGTTCTCGGCGCCTGGACTCGTCAAGACCATGGAGGGTGCCACGGCCCTCATGTGCTTCCTCATCTTCGCTGTGGTGGCCTCCACGTTGGTCTGGGACCTGCACGGAGCCGGAATGGGGGTCTACGGGGCAGGGTCCGTGGGGGTCAGCGGGGGCCTCGGCGGCTACTACGGGGGCAGCTACGGCTACGCCCGCTCCTACATGACGCCGCACGCCGCCAAGTCGGCCATGATGTCCGTGGTGGCCGTCAACTTCCTAGTCTCCCTGGGGTTCCTCGTGGGGAGCCTCTCCCGGTCGCCCGCCGCGCGCGGTCAGGGGTTCTACTTGACCGTGTTCGCGTGCGACGTTGCGCTGGCGGTCGCGCAGGGTGTCGTCGACGTCGTGTTCGTCATCGGGGTCAACCCCCTGGCACAGAGCTCCCAGAGCGTCCTGTACAACCCGGTGCTGAGAATGTGCCGGGACATCCAGGGAAGCCCCAGTCTGAGTGGGAGCGTGGGGGGCGGGTTCTCCGGGGGGTTCCCCGGTTACAACCAGTACCTCCGGCACTACTGCTTCATGGACCCTGAAGAGGTGGCTCGAAGCTTCAGCACACACCTATACATCGATAGCTGCCGATACTGCCGTGCAGATGTGTTTCTTTGCATTCTCTTTCGCATAGCTGTCCTGATAAAAAGAAATGCGTTTTTTGGCCTAACAGTTGTGCGTGGATACGGTCATCGTCTGCAGTAGTAGCGACCCGTTTGATCTGTCCTGTCTTCCAGGCTGTGGCCCTGGTGCTCGGGGTCTGTGTTGTGGTGGCGCTGTGCGTGGCTGCATACCACGCCTACAAAACCCGCAGCAAAATCTGGTGCCACGGCAAACACAACATGATATGGGACCGACCACCGCTCAGGCCGCCTGAAAGGAATGACGTTCAGGTCTGGGTGAGTGAACCGTTTACCATGTGGTATGAAGGGGGTGAAATAGTCCCTTCTTAACAACATTGCCCGCCCATCGTTTCACTGGGTTGATATCGTCGTGTACTTATGTAGTCAACACCAATCTTTCTCCAGGTTCCATCCGGTGAAATTGGTAGCAGGTAGATCAGATAGGTGGATGAAGGATGGTGTCCAAGGTGTTGGTCCGATGGGGTTTTGTGGTGTCACTGCCTGCCTCCCCTTGGTTGAGATAGGAAAGCAGTAAAAAACTAGAGGAAAGGCCCAACCTAGCTTGTGCCTTACATTGGGGCAAAGGAACCACCTATGAGATGCGCAGAGTATTCAGGTTAGAAATCAGCTGAAAACAAGATAAAAGTATGTCTCACAATTGCTTATGCTTCCAAACTGGACAGATTGATTTATAGTGGTGTATATGGTGTATATGGCCCATCTCTCTTGAAAGGATAATTTACAATGTCATTAAGGGGATGGGGGGGACCCCTTTGGGTAATTCCTATTTGGCCAGGGACCAGACTCCATTCAACGTGCATACAAGACTGTAATCCCTGTTTCCTGCAATTGCCATATTAATACATGTTAAATTTCAGACTTTTCTTCATTTGTGGCGAGTGGCGTTAGATTAAGGAAGGTAACTGTAGTGTACCTATTGTCAATGGGCTTCAGGTGTTTGTCAGAGGCACTCCCGGTTTCACTCGTGTTGATTATTAACCAGCCGGATGATAACAGGCTTCGTCAAAACCTACAGAAGCTCCCAGGGTTGTATTTTGACATGACTTAATGCATTTGCCATTTCACGGATGTGTGGTCACAAATTTTTTTCTGCCAGTTAAGGCACAGATTTGTTTAAGCACGCAGATGGAACACCCTGACCACTTGAACATGCTTTGCTTTTCCGTGGTAGCGTTACTGCAATCATAAAAACAACATTGAAAGAGCCAACGATAGCTTTTAAAACACATATCCAAGTGAAATATTAATACAGAGGGAAATTTGTTCTTTTTTACTTAAAAAAAAAAAGTACATTTCCTAAGCACTGACACTTCACTGAGACTCTGTTACCCCGTAATAGAGAATAAAGAACCAATGGCTTCTTTCGAGAAACCGGTTTCATAAGTGATCTGTCTGGATCCCCGGGGAGTTAATTATGTTGAGTTATCACAGACGGGGGAGGCTGTTGCCCCACTGAGTACGCCAGAGCACTGACAGAGAGAGATATGGTTCTGTGCACGTCACCCTGGTAACCACATGAGCGGTTCATTCACTCCACCGTAACCTCCGCTTGCCCAACTTTATCTGGCAGAACGTATTACATCCCGGGCAACAGATCTCAAACGTTTAGGAAACGTATTCGCAATCAATTACTCCGAAGGGGGCTGTATCACGTCCTCGGGACCTGGTGGCTTTGTATTGCGCGGCCCGAACTCCGCTCACCCTCATTACGACGAGCTGCTCGACTGCCGGGGAGACATGGATAATGTATGTGTCGTGTATAATGTATTATAGCATCAAGTTGCCTCGGTGTTGCGGCAACACTCTACAGCACACACATCTAAATCATTCACCCCGTAGTTTCCCAGTCACAGATTAAGCCTAGTCCTGGACAAAAAATCCAGCTCAATGGAAAATCGCTATTGGAATTGCATTTCAGTCGTGGACTAGACTTAACCGGTGTATGGGAAACCAACCAACAAGGGGGTGAAATAATGCTTGTGATTATTATATTTTTTCCATAAATAAAATATGCCCAATGTAAAAAATATTTTATTCAAATAAACCCTATTCATTCTAAAAGGTCGCCAATAGTTAATGGTTTTAGTCCACAAGGCCATTAAGGCAAACTTCTGTACATATCCTATCTTGAAACAGTAACGCAAGGGTCATGTTTGAGACGCACAGACTGATTATGAGTCGTTATTAATGATTAGAATAAGGTGATAGCACATTGCTCGTATACAGAGGGACATATAGCAAGTGAGTGCATGATATGTTTTCATACTTTTAATGGTCCCCTTTGGGAATCAGCCCAGCAACCATTGGAAGCACCACTTTTAAACAGCTAAGCTACACTGAACCATTTCTTTTTGGTTTAGGTCATGATTTGTGTTCATTTACAGTCCTTATGAAAGTTTCATAGAGTATGTTGGGGAGATGTTGTTGAAAGGTACAAAAAAACATTTTAAACCATATAAATCCTGGTACAGGTTGAAGTAATGGCCCGCAGGTAACTACATAGAAATGAAGGATCTTAAATAAGTGTTTCGTGAAATAAGAAAAATACTAAATGTATTTACTATTCCCACAAAATGACTGTCACCGTCACAGGGTGACACAGACATTTACAAATACTTTCTAATTCAGAAATTAAATTACACAATACAACACACAGCAATTCTTGTGGAATTGTCTGGTTTTTATGTGGGAGCAATGGCCTTCCTCACAGAAGATCAGATGTTAGACCTTGCTGGCTCAAGGGAAATGACCGCTACACCGTTTGTCCCCCACCCTTCTCCATCCCAGAAACCCTGCCTCACGTGAATGTTTCCAGTAAGCCTGGTGTGCTTGTACATCTTATAAGGTAACAAAGGAGTGGGAATCGCACCTGGAAAAAGGTTATGCATATGCTGCATAGCCCATTTTTGCGCCTCTGCTTTTGATCCAAGGAAAGCTCTCTCTAATTTGTCTGTTGTCCAGTTGAAACCTAGGAGGACCTGAGCCCCGCCTGATGATTCCGGCTGTCAGTGCTCACAGTCCACTTGGTCGTCCCTGTCCTAGTCCACCTGTTCGTCCCTGTCCTAGTCCACCTGTTCGTCCCTGTCCTAGTCCACCTGGTCGTCCCTGTCCTAGTCCACCTGGTCGTCCCTGTCCTAGTCCACCTGGTCGTCCCTGTCCTAGTCCACCTGGTCGTCCCTGTCCTAGTCCACCTGGTCGTCCCTGTCCTAGTCCACCTGGTCGCCCCTGTCCTTGAAGCTCTGAGCACAGAGGAATTGGCCCAATTTATCTCATGAAGAACAGAACAACTTGTACACGCTCAAAGGAAAGGCTCCCAAAAACACTCTGTTTACAATATTTATGAGGATGGCTGGTATTTCAAACCATTGCAGCCACAGCAGCATGACTGAAATCTTTGAAGAAATACTGTGGGTATTCAGACCCATTCACATACTTTACATGTTGGTAGGTTACAACCTGATTCTGAACATATACATAGGTATACATAGGTATTCAGACCCTTTTACTCAGTACTTTTTTAAAATACCTTTTGAAGTGATTACAGCCTTGAGCTCCTCTTGGGTATGACACTATATGCTTGGCACACCAGCATTTGGGGAGGTTTTCCTATTCTCTGCACATCTTTTAAAGGTCTGTCAGGTTGGACGGGGAACGTTGCTTCAATGGATTCTTCTGGGTTTTTTGACACTTTCTGCCTAGCGCCCTTATAGTTGAAAAACATGGCATTGAATTACGATTGGTATGACATTTTTAAGCCCTTACCAACATTACGTCCTTTCAGGTGGACTATGTTGCAGCGGGACAGAGCACTCAACATGCCTCCACCGTGTTACTTTCAGAGAAGCCCGTCCCTGATCTCCAGACAGAGAACAGTGTTATTTCAGACCGGGCTGGAACATTCAGCATCTACAGCGACGAAACCAACAACAGCCATGAGTGAGTTAGATGTAAGGTTTGACGTTGTCTAGATATCAAAGAGACTTAGACCTAAAATAGATAGTGAAGTCCATAAAGCAGAAATCAGCAACAGGTTTATTGGTCTCTGTCATCTCTAAATAACTGTGCTTACATAAATATATCCAGCAGCCCCCAAATGTGGTTGTGATGAAGAGCTCTTATGTAATCTTTGCACCTACAAGAATCAGGCATTAAATTAGATAGGGAGAATTAACATAAACTAGGTTCTTCTCTACACAGAAGACTGTACACAGTAATTGCCAAACTGTGCAAATTGCAAAACGTTTTGTGATGCATTTATGACACATTTGTAAACAATACTTCCTTAGTTATATATTTTTTCATAGCCGCTGTTAACAATGAAACATGGTTACTTGATAATAGAATAGAGACTGTGTAATTGTAAGAAAGCCACACACACATTTGTTATTGTCAAGCAGAATCCATGTGGCTTAGTTGTGGTTCATTTGCAGTGTACAAATTATTATAATTAGGTTCCAGATGCTTGACTATCTGTTCTGACCAAAATCTGCACACACAGTGGCATCTAGTTGCATAACAACCCTTGATGATACAACAGGCCTCAACAGAGTATTCAAATTAAACTACACAGACTGGAGAGTTTCAAACCTAAATACCTAATGTTCTCATAGGCTTGACTCTAGAGGGTAAAGTATTGATTAAATCCACTGATGTGGTTGTGGTATGTGATCGTCCTGCCTGCCTGTAATGAGATAACTGCACTAATTCAATCTGGATAGGCACATGCGTACAGTAAATGTTTCCTATAATATTTATGTCTGATAATTCTAGTTTGGAACCCAGCCAGAGTAGCTACTGCCTAGGAAGAAGATAATGGGGACCCTAGTAAATACTAAAATACTAAATAGCTTTGATCAACAGTATATAATCTTTTGCCTGGCTTAAAAGTCTTGAGCCAGGGTAAAATGTCTCAACCTAAAGATTATTTGCAAGCGTAAACCGTCACACTTATTAGAAAGAGTTAAATTACCACATAAACACTTACACTTATATTTATAAAACTTCTCAAATATAAGTGAATTAGCTTTGCTGACAGTTGGATACTACCTCCAGTTGCTATGACAACACCAACAACCGTGTGCCTGGAGGCCTGCGCCATGACAACAGGGGCAACTCCAGTCCCCCTGTGGAGGCCCAGAGCCTGAAGACCCCGGGTCATATGAAGAGGGAATGGGACCCTACCCCCAGTTTTCAGGAGTCCCAGTGTGAGACCGGCTACACCACTGGCGGTGACACTGGTAACGAAATGGACCAAGATCGAAGTTACTGTCTACACAGGTGGGCCATTAGTTGGATGGGTATGGGGGTTTTTCATAACAGCTTTGTATGTCATTTGTTAAGCCTGTGAGCCGTGGGAAATTGGATGATAAAATCCATTTGGTTACGACTGTCTTCATCTGCGTGTGGAGCGGGCAGCTGACAAGACTGTAGCTTTGGTCATTTGTTTGCTCCCGTATAATGTCTCTTCAGAATGTACCCGGAGATATCATCAGATAGGCAGCGGCGACAGTACAGAATGGAGTTTGACTCCGACCTGGCAAGCTACAAGAGCCTGTGTGCCGAGATGGATGACATCTGCGACCAGATTCACAAGCTTAGCCGAGAGCTGGACAGCCGGGCAGAGGGTTCGGCAAAGTATCAGGTAAGCATGAATGGGTACCCGCTGTTGGGATTTCTGGGAAACATTTTCTATGTCACTGCAAATTGCATAGGAAATGTAATAACAATTCGTAGTCGTAGGCATTTGGCTTTGGGATTTCAACAACCTACCCTGAAGTCACCGGCCTGCCTTAACTCTTATCCATAGTTATCATGTAGGTGCCTGCACTGTATCTGCCAGCTGTAGGTTTGAACACAGCAAATACCAACCATAATTGAATGGGACAGTTTTCAAGCAAAAAAATATAATTCATCAAAAATGTATGATAATGCAGAGTTTCTTTACACTGCAAAATCGGCAGTTTATCAAATACTTGTTCTACCCACTGTATATATATATGTATATATATATATATATATTTGCACAAATGTATTTTGGCCATTGGATGGATCCTACAGTGGGGCAAAAAAGTATTTAGTCAGCCACCAATTGTTCAAGTTCTCCCACTAGTTGAAGTGTACCTGTGATGAAAATTACAAGCCTCTCATCTTTTTCAGTGGGAGAACTTGCACAATTGGTGGCTGATTAAATACTTTTTTGCCACACTGTATCTAGTCTGTAACTTTGAGTAGTCACAAGACTCTGTCTCGTCTACATCCCAGGGAGTGGCGGATGAATATAACCGTCTAAAGGACCTGAAGCGGGTGAGTGACAAGGCCCCCGGGGGCCCTAACTCGTGTTACTATTAATCACAGAATGAGCCCTCCTCTCACCATTTATTTTACCAACATTGATGTTCTTATAATGTGGATTCATATCATTCCCTGACTTCGTAGAGGGATTGGTTGTTTGTCATGGTACAATGTTTATAATGTGGCATTTGTCCCCACGCAGAGCCAAAGCTATCAGGGAAAGAAGCAACAGTGCAAGGAGCTGAGACAGAAACTCTTCCACATCAAGCGTGCGGTGAAAAACTATGACAATGGCCTTTGTTAGATCATTCAGCGACTGTCGTGGCGTCGAAGACCATGCGATAAAGCTATGGTACCTATTCAGTCTGAATTGGCAAAGCATGCTAGGCTGTAATGAGATGATCAAGACAACAGGTTAAGAATGCAAACACAGTAACTATTGTCTCATTCTTGGTGGAATCGCATTTTGATCTCAGAATTTCTTTTTTTGTATATACCTTTTCAGGGGGCATTTTCAATGTTCTTATCAGGAATTATTTATAATGAGAAGATAAAAATGATGGACCAACAACATTGGTAATATAGTACAGGCCAACATTTAGAAATGTGTTATTATTATTCAACAATATACCATTTTAATGTATGCCATACGGCTCAATGTATGCATGTTATTTTGCCTCCTGAATGTTCCAGCAATAAGGATATAACTTATAGTAGGGAAATATAAATTATAGAATGTTATGTTTCAAAGGGGCAATGCAATACCTTTCCAGAGTTTCCTAAAGGATTTTATGTTAGTGTGGGCAGGGAAAACGATTGTCCTCGGGGTCAATGGACAATTTAATTTCCTAATTGTATTGTTTTTACAGCAATAAACTGTTGCCCAATGAACTTTCCCTTATTAAAGCTAGATGTGTGTGCGCAACATTACCATGAGGCAGGGCACTTTTCCCCAACCATGCTGAAAATCTACCAGTTGCTAAAATATGTTTAAGTAACAAGTAAATTATTTTAAATAAATGTCACAAAAATGATGTGATCGGAGTCTAAAATAAATAATATAGATAAGTCCAATATGTTAGCTGCCTTAGCGGGTTACAATGAAAACGGAGCCACGGAGTACTGAGTGTACTTTTAACACTTTCCAAACCCTAATCGACAACTTGAATCCAAGTGTACACTAGCGATATGGACATTTGAGCCAGCGGTTACAGATTAAATTAAAACCAAAACCGACAAAGCATGTGAAACAAATAATATACCCCAAACACACTACGTAGAGATACTAGTGTAATAAAATCTGGCAATATAAAATCTCGCCCCGCAAATGAATCATTCAACGCTCCAATTGCAACAGTACGCTTATCTCATGCCACCGTGTTGTTTAAAGACAAAACGATTGCTTGCCTGAAATATTTTATTTTTTAAATTTAGCCGTACTCTCATTTAATGGAAAGATACCGCACCAGTCGGTGAAACTAGCGGTCACGAGCTAGCTAGCCATACCGTGCTGCTTTTAGGTTTACTTGTATCGTTTAATAACACAACTAACGCAAGCCGGGCAGACCGCACTTCCATACGTCAGTTAATCGCTACGCACCACCTCTAACGTGAATGCCAACATAAGGACTGCGCGGTTATTTAGAAAGGGGCGTACCGTCGCAACGAGTTCAGCGGGGGAGAAACATCACTTGGATACGAGTGAGTTGTTTGTCATACAACAGTTGCAGACCTCGTCCTACTACGGATTTATGCATTGTATTTAAACGAGCCGAGAACCTGCCAATCCATCCACCAGACGCAAAATAAGCCTACGTTATACACGCGCTATAGTTGGTAGGGAGATGTTTCTGGCAAGGTGATACGAGACAACTCATGACAGTAACAATTAATATGCTGTAATTTTGGCGTTTTAATAATGCTTTCAAACACATAAAATTCCAAAACTAAACTTGGCAACACAGGAAAACATCAAAACACCAACAATAGTACATGTATCCTTTGTAAATCTTCTTGATGGCATGGTGTGTGAGAGTAAAGTCCTCCAATCGTTTGTAGGCCCAGGGGGGCATGAGGTAATTCCTAGTCACTGCTATGATATTGGACCTATTCTGTCACACACAGGTAGTGTGATGTTTTTGCATCATATTTTCTAAGCGCAGACTCAACTCCAGGCCATCGTGATAATTAACTCCCACGTAACCGAAGTGTTGTGCTGTGAGTAATTGGGATGTCCTGTTCAGAACACAACCGGCTCTGGAGTGGCCTTTGGTTCTGTACCGGCATAGTGTAATTTTCACCGCCATCTCTCTTGACACATCTCAAGGAACGGTAGAGGTATTTTCACATGTCAATGTTTGAAAAGAACCCCCCCTGTGAACTCAATGTAAAGGAAAAAAACAAGGACTTTACAATCCCATTTTGCAAAGAGCGCTTTGAACAGTTTAAAACCATAGTGACATGCAGCAGGTCAGCCTGACCAGGAAAAATTAAAACATTGATAAAAGCCTTTGGTTCTCAACATTTACGCTATCTACACTCCTTATAGTGTGTCATGTAAAATTAGTTTCATAAGATTTCTTGGCATTTAAAAAAATACCAGCTGCTTTTTGTTTTCAGCGTTGTCATTTAGGTGAACTGTTTCGAAACAACCTTCTTGATTACATACCTTTTTGTTGTTGTCACTTAGTCACACAGTAGTTTCAACAATCAGCCTGTCACACGCGTCAACAGCATACATCATCTTTAGTTTCGTGTATATACCAGAACATATTTAAAAAGCAATGTCCATGTTTAAGAACGTGTCCTAGTTCATACTGAATGCAGAAAAGGCAGTCACTGAAACGAAGGCGGTTTGCGGTAAACACCTGTCCAATGAGTGAGGGTTAAGGTTTGCCTTAAGGAGTCCAGTTCATGGCATTACGTTGTCTTGTGAGGTATCAATCCATAGATATGGAACTGTGGCTTTTCAGAAATGTTGCCGAACTCATATGCACCCTCAGAATTAGTCAGGAATCAGTCCTTATGACATGCCGTTTGAGCTTCCGGGCAGATAGATAACATAAAATTCATAACCTCTGATATGGCGAAACACTTCGGGACGATTGAAATTTCGGGTGGAATTATTGGTCAAGTTCAATTCCAGCCCTTAACACCTTTCCTTCCTCCCACCTCTGACATAACTAAAGACCCCTCTAAGTTAGGTGCCGACCCCTCAGTGAAGGGCCCAAGTACAAGAGTGGAGTACGACCCCGTAACACTGCACTTTATACCAGATCTGTCCTGGGTGGGTGTCCAAAGTCAGTGTGTAAAAGCCACCGAGGAGACGTGGGAAATGAGGAACGGTTCCAGGGACCTCTGCCGGCGTGGCGGTGTAGTATGCATGTGGGTAGTCACTATGGCATGCAGATGGCCTGGCTGGCTCCAGTTGCCACGACGGGGCACGGTAGGTCAGCTGGCACCGGTGTCCTGGCCCCAAACCCAGCCGGCGCCGGTCACGGACCACACGGATGGATCGAGATGAGTCGGGGGGGGGGGGGGGGGGG
>JACXGK010002110.1:0-29452 GCA_016801125.1 Novumbra hubbsi | reverse complement strand
GAGGCTGACCCGGGTACTGCATCCGCTCGTACTCCGTCAGAGCCACCTGGGCCTTCTCCTGCAGGGACTCCACGTGGACCGGGTCGGTGAGGCCGCACGCATCTAGACGGGGAGGAGCGCAGCGCGTCAGTGGGCGCAGTTGGCATTCGGCGGGCACCGACACACACACACACAAATAAGATTGTGACCGATCACGAGCAAGGTGGTTCGGCCCTTCTGCATCCTCTGAATGTGTTGTTCATGTGGGTCAGCGATCCTCAACCCTGCTCCTGGACGCCCCCAGGCCTGCGTGGTTTAGATCTCTCCCTGCCCCAACATACCTGATGTAGCTCACGAAGTAGACCATAATGAGCTGATCATTTGAATCAGGTGTGACAGAGCAGGGATAGATCTAAAACATGCAGGGCAGGGGGAGCCCAGAAGCAGGGTTGAGGAACACTGATGTAGACGAGGCAAAAAAAGTGACCACTTAACGATAACGAGTTGGCCTGGAGCCAGCTCAACATAAATCATGAATCACGTCAATTGGCTTCGAAGCTGTGATTTCACCATGACGCATGGAGCAGCGTACATCAGGTCGTCAGACAGACCTTGGGGGCAGCAAGGTAGGTGGCCTATTGGTCATCCGAAAGGTTCTACTCCCCCCAACGGCAAAGGCAAAAGCGACACACTCTGTCCCCGAGAGACAGTTCACCCTAATTGCTCCTCCCCTCCCGTAACTATCCCAGGTCAAGGCCCCAAGAAGAAATGATTGATTCTGAAGCAACTTGCCTGGTTAACATGGCAACATTTTTAAAAGATTTACATTTTCCACTGAAGACCACATTTCACTTGCATTGCTGTGCCAGTAGAGGGTGCCACACCTCAAATCTACCAGTACACCTGGACTGTCAGTTCTGTCAACAGGTGCTTGGTTAGAGTGGGTCTCCCTTTAGACGGGAAGTGAAAACAACATCCACGGCGGAAGACGCCCCCCCAAGCAAAACCGGCGTTCAAACGGCCCCCGCGGCTCACCTGGCGAGAAGAGGGCGATGGCCTTCAGGCAGCTGTACTCCGCCGAGTCCACCTGGAGCCGGCTCAGCTTGTCCACCTGGTCCTGGAAGGCCCTCACCTGGTCCATGAAGGACACCACGCGCTCGGCGGACATGGGCGAGGAGTGGAAGCCGGCGGCGGCCAGCAGGGGCGCCATGTGGAGGGGCAGGGCGGACTGGGCGGCGTTCAGGATGAACAGCTCGCTCCAGCTCAGCCGCAGCAGGGCCACCTGCTCCGACACGGGCAGCTCGGGGAAGTAGGGGATGTTCCGGGCCCACTCGATGGTGCTGAAGAGCAGCCGGGCGGCCAGCTCGCAGATGTTGTCGATGCCCATGCCGGCGGAGGCCGCGCCCGCCGCCTGGCCCTGCTGGCCGTACTGGGGGCCGTAGCGGCTGCTGGGGTAGGGCTCGGCGCGCAGCAGCTGGGAGATGAGCTCCGACACCGGCTGCCCGCCGCCGTTGTTGCTGCTGCTGCCGCCGCCGCTGTAGAACTCGGCCCCGACGGTGCCCCCCGCCGGGGCGCCCGTGGGGCTCAGGCTGGAGTGCGAGGGGGGGATGCGCCCGCGCTGAACTGCTGGGGTGGGGATGGGGGCACGGAGGGGGTGGGGGTGGGGGGATACATGGGTGGCAGGGGTTAGGAGTTGGGGTGGGCGGGGGCAGAAGTTGAAAATTAGTCTGGCGTGCTCTCTGGCAGGGGGAGGCTCATAGACAGATGTCGTGGCCCGATTTGAGCCACCTAGTTCCAGATTATAATTCCAGATTGAAGTGGACGCAATGGGGTGAAGACGGGGTCTTTCGGGAGGTTGAGACGGAGGGCTCACGCCTTCGGAATCCTCAGCGGGAAGATTATCAAAAAGACGAAGACAAGAATCTTTATTTCCGTGAAGATTAATTCTCCGCTGGCAGAGTGAATATATTTTACTATGTAAAGATATGATTACCAAAACTGGGGATCAAAGACGATAATATTGCTTTTTTGTTTTCAGATTTATTGCTTTCAAATTAAAAGGAAATCATTTTGTGTCCTGGTTAGGGTGAACTGGAGTGTGGCCATATTAAGCCCTGCTAAGATGCTCCAAGCCATTGTAAGAACAGATCAAGCCATTTGGGTAATTTGACCTCAAGAGGGAAATGGAATTCCCACTCTGACATACTCTTACGGTGGAAACAGGTCATTTAAGACATCAATGTATGTATACTTTCTGCAACTGCCAGCTGAATCACCTAAAGTGACCAAGTCTATTATACTCTAGGCCACAGCCCATTCATCTTCTATTAACGCCTCATGTCAGGGATTATGTGTTATTACAGGGATTTAATATGAGTGTAAAACGACATGATGCAATGTCATATTTATATAAATGTACACAAGTTACAGTCCCACTGGATAGGAGTGTCTGCTAAATTACTTCACAATTGTAGAATCCATCCAAACACTTTTATACAGAGCGACAGGTGCATTTTGGGTACAGGACAGAACGACAAACAGAACGACAAACACAGAAAGACATAGTTCACCTTCACGTCACTAGTCAGGCGCCCAAAAAACAACCAACCGTGCAGAGTTACATAGCCTACAGGGGTCGACACACGTGTGCGAATGACGGGTTTGCAGGGACACAGGTGGCTCATAGAGTATCACTCGCTCGATCGAATGACAATTCACACCGCGTCACGCCGGAACGCGTCAAAATCTCAGCCGTGTTAGGGCAACGGCAGTTATGTAACAACCACACACCGGCCCGATGGTGAGTGTGTGACCTTGGAAACAATCGGCCCGGTTGTTAGGGGCTGAAATAAAGCAGCGACCGACTTAACCGTCTTTTCACCAAGAGCTGGAGGAAGATGCCCGTTATGGCGCCTCATGGCCCTGTAGTGGACGGGCAGAAACACGCCACCGTGTGGACAGGATAAGTACCTTCCTTGCGCATGCCCACGCGGAAGCACTTCTTCAGGCGGCAGTACTGGCACTGGTTGCGGTGATGTTGGTCGATTTGGCACTCTCGATTCGACCTGAAAGACAGAGAGGGAAAATTAACTCCCACCCGAAACGTGGAACTAGAATAGTCAGGTGATCTCCGAATTGCCAACTAGTGTCATTGCTAACACGCAATGACACGTCTTCGGCAGATTAGCGGGTCAGAGATGTCCGCTTCGCAGTCGCATCAGGCGTGTGAACCCAGCGTCCTGACTGCATGTCGGGTCTGACAGCCTGACTGACTAAGCTGCAGAACAGGTAACTTGCCTGGCACTAAACCACTCCAAGTACAATAGCACAACTCGACACGTCACAAACAATTAGGTGACAGCTACAGTACCTGTTAATGAGAAACCTGTTCATTGAAAATCTTCACAAGGTGCCCCTACCTCACAAATTGCAAAAAATATATAGCAAATGAAATAAACAACTAAATAAGCTTAAAGATGATGATTTGTAGATAGTTACACTCGAAAACGGGTTTCGGAGATACGCCCAAGTGTTTAGGACCAGGTCCATATCGTCCCTGAGATGATCCAAGGCATTAATATTGAATCACGGCTCATTGATTTTTCATTCAGGCCGAACGGCTGATGTAAGGACGGCTAGATAGCAGCGGGGAAGATATTAAAATAACACCATCATCATCATCACCACCATCTAGGAGGGGAAATAACTCCAAACGAAGGATACCCCACGACACAAGAACATATCAGACGACAGCGAAATACAACCAAGTTGTCCGTGTCCCCCTCAGCTGTCATCCGTGGTAAACATGGTGGTTAAAAACACTTGGCGAGCACCAACAACTGTGTCACACCGGGTGTATGTTGGCCGGTCTCCTCAGAGACCATTCACACCGTAACACACACCGTGGTTTGACCGGTGCCTCCACGACCGCTGCGTTCTACGGTATCGACCAGGCACGGCCTAGAACGCATGACTCACTCCGGCCGCCCGTCGTCCATGCAGTTTGTGCACCGGGGATTCGGGCCGGCGGCATCCAAACCAGACCATCAGAACCGACGGCCCGTCGACGCGGTCGACACATCCCACTAACACGCTGGACGACCCGTGTGGACACCCGGGTGGCACAACACCGGCGGAAACATAAAGGTGGTGGTGGGGCTCTTCCAACCACCGTCCTCCCACCCCCGACGCTCCGCCCAGTACACCGTCAGCGTGCCGGCGACTCACCTGCAGGTGTAGTTGAGGTTGCGGCGGATGCTCCGCTTGAAGAAGCTCTTGCAGCCCTCGCAGGTGAACACGCCGTAGTGCTTCCCACTGGACTTGTCCCCGCACACCACGCAGTCCACCACGCACGCCTTGTCCTCGTCGCCAGCCTCCACGTCGCTGCCGCCGGCCTGGGGCGAGCCGTCCTCCTCCTCGCCCCGCGGGTAGCCCTTCTCGCCCAGCCCGTTGGCGCCCCCGTTGGGATCTCCCCAGCCCCCGCTCACCATGGCCATCGCTCGGTCGACGGGCCGGAGGAGGAGCGCGAGACGGCCGGAGGCTTTCGGTCTAGCGGCCGCGTTGAACGTCACTCCGTGGTCCACCGTTCGGAGTTCAACACATGGAGGGTCCGAGTCTTCATTTATCAGATTGGCCTTCTGGCCTTTAGAAGAGACCTTAAGACATTGAAAGATACTGTAAAAACACCCTAATTGCAAGTACGCAACAATAAAAAAACGGTGTTAAGAGTGGTGTACAAATGTTTGTCCAAGTACAAGACATGTCTCCACCCCCTTCACTATGACCTGGAACTAGTTTACATTTTTACCTTCAACTTTGTTTTCACATGCGTTTGGCATCCGATGCCTTATTTTGTTCTTTTTTTTTTCTTCTCTGCCCCTTGGCCCAAGTGCTTAGATGGCGGTCTTTTAGATGCTGTTCAGTAGTAATTCTTCACGCTTCAGCCAAGAGACCCTTCAACAAACAACAGCGAATCAACATCTACAACGCAACCCATTGACTGGCCCTTTACACGGCTCTCCCTCCCAGACATCAACGATGACTGAAAGGGACCCCGCTTGAGTACAGTAACCCTTAACACACTTCTGTAAATGAAGCAGCAGACACCCTTGTTAAACAGTCATGCCATTTGCTTCCTCGTGTTCATTATAGTAGTCCGGCTATCTCTCTTGAATCTAAATTACCTCAATAGCGTCATAAAATAAAAAATTTTAAAAAAAATACAGAAAACCAGCGTGCATGCTTACCGTTGAAAGTGTCCGAGTCTTTTTAATAAATCGCCTTTACTGCCACGTTAAATGTGAGTGAGGAAACAGGCAGTGCGAGGCAAGCGGTTGCTTTTCCAGCAATCCTCTGTTCCAAGCACCAACCACATTCTGGTTGACAAAGAGCTCTCTTCCAGGTCACCAGTAGGAAAACAACAAATGTTTCGTAGCTAAGTGTATGGTTATATCCTCAAGGCACAGAAATAACGACTATCGAGTCCCGGCCGCGGTTGTCTACCCTCAGCTACAGTAGCTCTCTTCAAAACGAGCTTTAGCTCAAGGAAGTTCCCTTCTCTTCCTTGTTTGTTGTTGAAGAGGGCTAGGCTGCAGCTAGCAATATCTTCTGTGGTGGTTGCTATACCAGTATCTGATTTAGTCCCTCCAAAAATAAAAAGCCCCGTGCAGATTAGAAGTACAAAAAGGCTTCTATCCACATCTCAGAAGTCAGAGGAGTGGCTCTCAATGCACTTGCGTTAGTCTCACCATTCGGTCTTTTGTCAGTGCTTGACCACAAACGACTTGCGGCCTAGCCCTTTGCTCCGAACGTGTGAGTGCTTCCCGTGGCTGAGGCGAGGGGGAAGGGATGGGGCCGTACTCTCCTCCCTTTGGCTCCAGAGTCCACAAATTAAATTAAAAAAAGAAGGCTTGGCTCTCGACACACTGGTTGTTGCGAGCCACCACACAGACTGTCCTCTCTTTCGCTGTGTTTTCTCCTTCTCCCTCCGTTTAGAGAGAGAGAGAGAGAGAGAGAGAGACAGAGAGAGAGCAAGCAAGGGGGAACAAGGGAGGGGGAGGGGCATGTGTGTGCCTAGGGATTTGACACTGCTATTCAAGCCCTACGGTTGCCATGGCACCTGCTGCCTAATATGGACATTGGAGTCAAAGAGCAGAGTGGGCTGTTGGGCCGCACGCACACATGCACGCGCACACAAACGGAAAAATAACGTCGTTTTTTTTGCTCCTGATACCGCCACGACCTGAAGTCCTGCCGGAGTAAACCCCTACCAAGCCAAACAGCTCTTAGGCTTTTGAGAAATACTCAAGACACCTATCAGCTGGCATGGTTTGGTCTCAGCTCCTGTCACATTGTGTGGGCTCTGTAGGATTTTCACCAGACTTTGTTTCTTTGCTCTGTCTTTTACGGTCTACCTGATTTTGAAATAATTAAAAGATATAATGAATCCCTCCAGATAACGCAACACTGATTATACTACAAAGTTTGACTTGACAAAATCAATGATATGATGTGCATCTTTTCCGAGTCATGCGTTTGGCCTGCAAATGATAGCTTGCACTTTGATCCGCTAGCTTGTAGCCCATAAATAGACAACTTAAGAATCATCTTATTATGCTGAAGAAAACGCCACATTTTGATCGTCGCCATTTCACAAAGGCTCTCTGTACCCCCACTCTTTTGCTTTGTGCAGCACATGGTGATTTGTGTGTGAGGTTAGCCCAAAGGGCACCGATGCTTTCACAACCTTGCCTTGCTAAACCCAGGGTCATTGTGCATGAAGAAATATATGGAGGAAAAACAACCCGGGCTAACAATGACGAGAAATGTTATGAATGATATCGATCGTATTGCATGGATTTTAACTGAGAGAGATTTTTTTTTCTGTCCATATTCAAAACTATTTTCCTGCAAATGTCACCCAACACACAGACTTTCTGTCCTTGTCTAGGGAATGTCCAGACCCAGATAAGACAGATAATTCAATGACATTCCTGATCCCAATCCCTTTCCCCGACTGTGTCCCAGGGACAGTGTTGCATTGTCTAGGGCACTGTGTGGCCAAAATGGCTCATCAGAGGTGTGTGTTAATCTGAAGGAAAGTTCCTTCAATTAAGTCAATGGGTCTGTGGACTGACCTCTATTGTTGGTTAAGAGGAGCCTTCCCAAATAAAGGCTCCTTGTGAATGTGTGTGTGTGTTCAAATTGTGTGACTTATTGTGGCCTAGCGATCTAAGCTAATACCTCCCATGCAGATGTTCCCTCTCCTCCACAAATAAGCACAGCTACATGAATTGTGTTTAACAAATAATGATACTTTAGCTAAGATCTTTTTAACCCAAGAATTCTCCTGGATTTCAGCTCCACAGCAGCGGGTTGCCAAGTCTACAGATATTGCTAACCGACTGGCACCATAGCAGGGGTTTGGTACATTCCTAAGAGTGCTTGTTCAACAGTCACATTACTTTGCACATCCCTTGCATAGCTCCCACATAACGTCACACTCATATAGTTGCTTTAGTTGGGTGTTTTCACAGTTTGCATCAGTTCAACACTGTTAGCGTGTGTGCATACATTTGTTTGGTGTTTGTGTGCATGCAGGATGATGTGCCTTGGCCTTTGAACTGCCAGTCAGGAATGCGGTGGCTCTCGTGAGAGGTCAACCGCAAACAACGCCAAGCTCCACTGACAATGAGCCGACAGCCAGGCACACACACACACACACACACAACCTTGTTTGTTTTTCTGTCCATGTGGGGACCAGAAAGCCTGTTATCCTACCCGTAACCTCAACAATATAAACGTAGGAGGTATGGCCTCACAAGACTACTCCAAACCTAACTACTAAGCCAAAATAGCCCTTTTCCATGTGGGGGACCTGCTGTATAAACCTTGTGGCAACCGATTGTCAGGTTTAATTATCTTTCTGGGGACTTCTGGTCTGAACATGTACGGTATAGTCAAACTCAGATCTAAATACAAAAGTGCAACCTGATCTTAGTCACCAACGCATTACTACCCCAGCAAATGCAGCCCCTAAAAGCCATAAATCACATCTCTGTAATTTGAGATGCGCTGTAGCTAACATGGCGCCGTCATTCCATTAGTGCCGATCCAACCAGTTGACCGATCATAAGCTGACAGCAGAGTACAGAGCTCACTGTAGTTCCCTCCCAGAAGTAGCTTTGCTCCATTGATCTAATGGCCAACTCTGATGTTTTGACATTAGAGACCGCCCACACAAAATATGTTGTCGTTGTTGTTGGTCAACAATGGGGAGGATCAGCGTTGTGTTGTGGGAGTTTTGGATCACCTGGGTACTGGTCACTCCCACAACACAACAGGACGCTGTAATCATTAGAGCCGACCCCACTGGGCCCGCCTCAACTACTCTCAATAGTTTGTGTTATCAGAAACCCCGGGATTTGGCGGCTGTGTTTTCAAGCGTAGCGACATATAGTGTTGCCCGGGTTTTCACTATGACCTGATAATGGACGCCAATGCAGTGTATACACGACAGGGACATTTTCATCAAGCACCATTGACTGTCAAGCCGTTTGACCTGCAGGGAAAGCTTCTGTCTTCGAGACCTGCTTCCCCTTTGACCCCCGAAGGAATGGCCAGGCCTGAAAACAAAAACAAGGTCCTTTGTCAGAGTCAAAGGAAAACATCTGCTGACTGTGGACAGATTAAGCTTGGGGATTCATCACCTTGAGAGTTAATGTGTTTGGAGGAAACCAAAATCCAGACATTTGAGTTCCCAGTTCTGTGGCTTAAAAGACATGGTTTGGCATATGCATACAGCATTCAGAATACCTCCAGACCTTGTGAATACAGTCTTATCACAGCAAGTTATTTATTTTAAAGCAAATGTTTATCTAGATTAGTTCTTGTGGCAGCCTCTTAGTTGAATAAAGAAATGGTTCACGCTGAAAGATACAAAAAAAATGTTTTGATATTGCCATGGAAACAATTAATTAATTATTTGTCCAAATTCAACAATGGCACAACATTTTTATGTCACATTGAAATGTAATAATTTTTGTAGAACATATTTGCTGTACTGTATGCAACATTACCAGCACGGCCATTGCCAAATCCCTGAGGGAATATTAGTTTATAATGTTTTATATTTTACACCTTTTTAGAGCATTTTTATGCTTTGTATGACAGAGAGAAAGATAACAGCAGGCCATTCGTTTATAATCTTAATTATTGTGTTGATATTTAGAGCTTAATTCAAAATGATGATCCGGTAGATGGTAGATTTAGGTGCAATCTTACTTGCAGCAATATCCTTGCCTGTGAAGTCCTTTTTGTGCAAAGCAATGATGACTGCACATGTTTCCTTGCAGGTAACCATGGATAACAGAGGAAGAACCAAGATTTCAAGCCCCACACTCCTTTTAAAACTTCCAGTTTGTTATTTGAACTCAATCAGCTTGATTTCCAGCCTTGTCCTTGTCAACACTCTCACCTGTGTTAATGAGTGGATCACTGACAGGATGTCAGCTGCTCCTTTTGTGGCGGGGCTGAAATACAGTGGAAATGTTTTTGGGGGGATTAAGTAAATGTATTTGGCAAATAGGGATTAAATCCAATTCATCTAATTACTCTTCATATCATTCTGGACTATATGCAAATTGACATCATAAAAACTGAGGCAGCCGACGTGGTGAAAATGTATATTTGTGTCATTCTCAAAACTTTTGGTCCAGTTGTTGGTTGGTTTTAAAGGAAGTTGGTTGAAGGCCTCTAGATGGCAGTATGTGTTATGGACATGAGTGGCAAACACCTGACAGAGTGACAAAAATTCCAGTTTTACAAATTTTTTATGTTGCTCTAATTGACGCTCTCTGACATCAGCAAATAGTAAATATGGAGGTAATTACAGGTGATACACCATGTGCCATATTTATCTCATATTCCTAAAAGGCAGTTTGCAAAGTTTGAGTGAAGGAGTTAAGACAGAGAAACAGGATTCCCTCCACACAACAATGGCATTGCACAACCTCGCGGTCAAAGCCCAACATCTATTTGGACGGCATGGACCAAAATGCGGGTTGTTTATGCTCCTGGTAAACAGTCCAATACATTCTCAAAATTGAAGACATTGTGTGTACTTTCGTATTTGTCCCTGATATCCTGCTTTTGTTCCCAAGTTTTATCTGAGATCTGTCCCCAGGATAACAACTTGGAGTAGGCCAATTGCAATACCTTGGTGAATTACTGCTTCCTTTAAAGACAGGGTTAGCCCGGTAACAATGGTTGGCAGTGAAAACCCTGGCTTCCATTCTGACGCTGTGTTTCGGGGTGTCTTGCGAGAGAACGTCAGTCGCCCCACGTCAGTGTAATGAGACGCAGCTCATCACACAGCCGCTCACTCCAAACACTTGTTGAGGACAATGTAAGCTATTGTCCTGTCAGTTAAGGTATCACAAACATCGTAAGTACCTCCAAGCCCAAACTGGCCTTGGCCAGAGACGCAGTAACTGTCACAAGTGCTGTCACACTCTCTATGAACTCATCTTCGTACGTGGCAGCCAGATATGTGTCTGGGACAAGTTGCTAACATGACCCCCCATTCGAAACATTTATTTCAATGTATTGGCTTGCACAATGAATTACTTGTAACATAATTGGGGTATGCATCTGGATGTCACTATGCTAAAATCTACAAAATACAGCAGAATGTCAAATATCTAATCAGTACAGGATTACACCACCCCCACAAAAAAAACTAGATGTTTTTAACACATCTGCAACAATTTTTTTTTTTACAAAAACCAGCACGTGCCTATGTAAAATAGGTCCTAAGTCGTACATGCTCCAGAGCACGGCATTTGGGACCACCATGTCTTGTCATCCAGGCTGACATGTCAAACCAAGGGATGGGTTTCATTTTAATTGAAGTTATTGCAGGGGTGCAGGGGTGAATGCAATGGTAAGGTGTTGTCTGAGGCCCCTCTTGTGTGTGACTGGTGTTACACGTGTGTGTGTGTGTGTGTGAGCATGCTGTTGTGCTAACCCCTGACATGATGTTCAGGCGAGGGGGGAGGAGTGGGTAAAGGAAGGGTTTCTCAGAATAGGAAGTGTGGCAAGGGTTTATAAACTCCTGACAATGTTTACATCTCAGACACAATCCTTGTCCTCTCATTCTCACACAACATTAGGCCCAGGAGAGGAAACGGCTGGAGCTTTACTGTTCGGGCGCCACTACTTTGCTCCGCCTCAGGTCAGAGGCAGGATATCATCTCCACTACCAGGGACATCTTGAGTTGTGCCTCTTCAATTTGGCAAAGGACCGCTCACTGCATTTGGGTGTCGAAGCCGTCTTGCTTCTGGCCGGGTCAGCAAACGACGTGCTACACTGCGTTTCATTGGCTGCCAGGCCATGTACAAGAGCAGCTACACCCAGGCAACACTGGGCCTGGGAGCCAATAGGACCATCAAGAAGCCTCGGGGGAAGAGCTGCGGTTACTACATGAGGCTGGTCTTCCTCTTCTCCTCTCTGATCCAGTCGCTCATCATCGTAAGTCTAGTTCTCTTCCTGGTCTACGGCAGGTCTCCGGACGCAGCGGCGGAGGGCCAGGCCGCGGAACTGGAGAGGAGCTTCACCCGCGCCTCCATGGACAACATAAACCTCCGCAGGCAGAAGCAGAATCTGACACTGCTCCTAAATGCCACGCGGGCCGTGAAGACGCGCACGGACAAGGATCTGGCCAAAACAAGGGAGCTCTTGAACAACTCCTCCGCGGCCATTTACAGCATGAGGTCACAACTGGTGAGGCCGCCGAGACTAGATTCCTCTTCGGTGTTCAGGGGTTCATGATTGGAGGCATTTATTTGGTTTGTTCGATCGTTAGGAATTGCATGTTGAAATATTGGGGGATAGTTATTTTGTGTTTATTTTCATTAGGCATGGCAACAACATTGTATCAAAAATATAGTCACTGGTTCATTGACGTGTCTGTAGGCTGAGTAGTGTGTAAATCAGACACTTTTTGAGAGTTGAAAATGAGATGCATGATAAGATTTTTTCCAAAGTAAGCTTAATATGTCCCATTTAGCTAATTGGCACAATACTCACCCAAATTAAAATGAGATAACACATATAAAGGGGGACTCTGTAGAATCCTTCCTCAAATGTATTTTAGTCTTTTATGCTTGTAGTACAGAAAAACATACATATAGCCCCTAACAAAATGACTAATTACATTCAGGCTTTATGTGTACAAATATCAATTAATATAGCAATGAATTTAGAATTCACTGTGTATGTACATTTCAGAAAAATACCTAAGAAGGTTAAAATAGTGCAACCACAATCATAATCATGATTTTCTTTGTAAACAATAATTTACAGTCTATAGATGGTGACATTATAACAGGCATTATCACAAAACATTTCTTTGAACATCCACAGATTCAGTGTGATTCCGAAAAGAAAACCTGTCAAATTGAAACGAGGAAACCGATGCCTTTTGCACCAACAATTTGTGGTAAGACAACAGCGAGACAAACAGTGATTTCAAATTTCTAAATTCACTCATGATTTTGTGCTTCCCCTTAGAATCCAGATAGAATTCTATCATAGATTATTCTTTGGAATAAGCCAGGAGCAATTTACATTTGTGCAAATGTCTTTAATGTTTTAGAAAACATTGTTACATGTAACATTTAAAGGAAATATCCTGTTCATTCAATTTCCATAAACGCAGGACCATTGCCCTTAAAAGAAACATTGTCAACAGTGCTTCTCAGGAGCCTGGTTCCCAAGAACAAACATTAATATTTATTCTTATATTTATTGTTTCATTTCTAAAAGATTGCTCCGGCCAAACCTCCCCGTATCATAGGGAGTTGACTATACTGAGGTATAACTTCACTCACACAGTTGAGTTCATGAGAAACGAGTTGGAAAGCACGGCCAGGGACCGGGACACCCTCAACTTGGAGACGATAGTCCTCCGTCGGGACAAGAAGTCCCTGCAGACAGAGCTGGAAAGCTACAAGACCAAATGCAAGCAGGACTTCGTCAAATCCCTGGACGGAATCTCTGAAGTCAGCCGGGCCTTCCTACTGATGATCGACAGCCTCGTGCCCAAAATCAGCCCTTTCAAGCTCACCTGTGATGCACAGAGAGACTACCTGAGCAACATCCAGAGGAATTGCACCAGCCTGTCCCGCGAGGTGGAGACCAAGTTGCAGTACTACCTGAACAATGTGGGCACGCGGGTGTCGGAGATCCAGAGCGCCAGTGCCCGGCTGGAGGCGCAGAAAGCCCAGCTGGCTGAGGACTACAGCTGGTGCAGCCTGAACCGCAGCGCCATGGCCCGGGTACACAGCCAGACGCTTGAGAGGAACCAGGATAGGTATGACCGGGAGAAAGAGAAGCTGCTTCTAGACCTCAAAAGGTCGCGGGGGGACGCTGTTCTTAAGGAGGCCCGCATCAACATCCAGGCTGAGCAGATCAGGCAGTACAACGCCTCCCTAGCCAACTGTGCCTCCAGGGTAAGGGTCATGGCTATTGAAGGTTTTTGGGGGGTTTTAAGCTCACATTTATTCAACTCTGAGATGTTTACCTTGTGTTGCCTAATAGCCTATAATGAAAACACACCAAATCGAACCTGTCCACCATTATAAATGCACAGTAGTCCACCATAAGTAAAAACGATTAATTATTTTCTAGCCACCCTCTCGTAGAGTCTAGGCTTGTGGAGTACTTGTGATATAGTTGTCACATGCACACCATTAGCACCAAAGAAAAAGATGAATCAATTGAGGCTATGTTTAATAACTTTTTAGATTTTGGGTTCTCAACTATTACCTTACACGGTCCTCTGGTTCTCTACATCATTATCATGTCCCAGGCCTAAATTAGTGCTTCATTAGAGGGTTTCAGTGAAAAAACAGAGTAGAACTAGTAGGTCAGAATTTGAGTTTCAGGGTGCATGCCGCTGTAGGAGGTGTCAAGCTCATTTTAAAGAAACAATGCAGGACAGGCAAAGGTCACACCAAGTGTCTCAGGGAAAAATATAAAATTGGTAGTCGTACATCGTGATTATACCGTTGCTATCTTACAATAAGGTATCATGACATAAACAGATATTTATTCATTGTTATGTATTTTAACATGTTAAGCGATCATTTAAAAAACAAGCACACAAAAGAAAATGTTGCCCTTTAATAAAGGATTAAACACGCAGGAAATCTGTGATTTAATTTCCACTGTGGTTCAAATGTTTTTCCCTTTGTCATCTTGTTTTCCAGACCAGCCTGGATAAGCCAGCCGTGTCCAGGACATCAGTAAATCTGTTTACAGGTACCCCATGGGACAATGCACTTATCAATTCAGGGACAGGTGGAGGGGGACCTGGTGGAGTAGGAGCAGGTGGAGCAGCGTCAGGTAGAACAGGGTCGGTTGGGGTAGGATCAGGTGGGACAGGAGGGTCGGCTGCATGGGGTAACATCGCGATGGGTGGAGCAAGGCTCAGTCCAACAGGCCAAGGGACCAGGGGCCCATCTCAAACAGGTGGGTTGGGCACATCTGCACTGGCAAACGGCAACACCGGATTGGCCGGCACAGGGCCAATGTCGGCACGATCCAGCGGGACCGTGTTTGGCAACACGGGTGCAACGCAAGGGGTCAACCGGGTGCCGAGTGGAACAGGGCCGGTTTGGACCGGGTCCGTGGGAGCAAGAACGAACGGCATAGGCACGGGCGCCTCAAACAGTTACAGTTCAGGTGCGACTGGTAGATATCAAGGCTTAATGTAAAAACATAGATAGGTACAGTACGTTGATTTACTGCGGACGAAGGCTCACGCTGTTGTTCTGTTGTTTCCACAGCAAATATCAACCAACTCTTACGAGAGCTGCAGCAGTATTCAAACCCTAACTCCGGCAAAGAGTGAGTGTTGAAATACAATTTGTTGGTGTTTTTTTGTGGTTATTTAAGCGAATTTCAAATCTACTCACCAGAACTTTCCAATTTATGTCACTTACATTGGAAAACGTATAAAATAAAGTTACTTTCAAAATAAGTGACATCATTAATAAACATTTGCAAATAAACTGCACAAGTAATGATCTACAATTCACCCAAAACTTATGGAGAAATTGCATAATTTTGTGATGAGATATATTTTTAACATAATTTTATGTGAAAAAGAAATGGTATCGTGGCCTTCTATAACTTCTTGTTTCACTGGGTAATTCAAATTAGTTCAAATCTATTGCCTGGCATAGAACAGAGATAAATGAGATAAAACATCAAAAGACCTCTTATCACTATTAGGACAAGTTCAATACTAATGAAGCAGTAACGAACCTGCCAGATAGAGGATGCTAATGTGTCTTGCCAAAATGCTCAGAAAGGATAATGGCTTAGGATGCCAAGAGCAATCCAATGGCCACATTTGGAGAGTTACAGAACTTGATTGCATCTTAAGGTCACCAAGACTCCTAGTTTGGAACGGTTGCAAGAAAACAAGCCCATATTTAGAGCAACCTGGATGTATTTTTCAGGAGACTAATAAGACAATGACCCAATGTACACACAGAACTCCACCAATAAATGGTTCATCAACCACAAAATCTAACTGTCAAAATTCTCTGACTCCAGACATGAATCCCATTGAAAAACCTGAGGCTTGAATTAAAGAGAGGAGCCCAGAAGTGCAGACCAAAGAATCTGGAAAGAGGTCTACGGTCTCTTCCTATAGGTTCTCCATGTGTGTTTCAGGAAAAGGCTAAAAGCTATTGTCCTTGCAAGAATTACTGAACACTGGAATGCTAATAAATGGGCTTGTGTTTTAGCTCGGTGTCAAGTGATACTATTGCCCTGTAGATTGTCCTAAGAATTATGTGGTGCTTTTGTAGATTTCAAAAGTTCCCGAATTGTCTCAATTGAGGACTTAGGCTAAAATAAAAATCTTTAGGGGACAAACTGTTGACAGGCAACAGATCAGCTAGATCATTGTGAACAAAAAGCATGAGGCTGTGAAACTTACATGAATCTGTAATTTGCTCTTGTCTGCAGAGTATCTGGGTAATCCATGAAATCCACCAAGGGATGAGAAACAGGACCCATTGCTCAGTCTATAAAACCAGTATCATCATGTTGAGGTTTGGTATGTCAATGTAGAATTAAATGTCATAACTGCATTACATTGTGATATATTATACACAAAGATGTGTTGTACCTCGTATTCCATTATTCGTATCTGGAAAAGGGCTAGATGAGCTTTTTCAATGTGCTGTATATACTTGTATAAAACATTCTTATGTTTCCTATGTTATTCTTACTTTACTGCATGGTCATTGTAACCATGGTTCTATGAATTGTGATCACCTCTATGTTTATGGAACTAATTTAAATGTCATCACTCCCATTTAAAAAATAAACATACTTCACCCAAAAGGATCCCAATTGTTTTTCCCCAATTTGCGTCACAGATTAATAATAAAATAGTCTCACTGTGAACAGTTCCAACTAACATCATCTTCTGGAAAACCATTTGATCCATCCAAGATGTTTATATTTATGTGGAGAGGCCTGTCAGACCAATCGGGGCGGAAGGCAGTGACAATACAAACACCGGTGAACACAAAATCTGAAATGGACAATGCCCCTCTGGTAAAGTCACACAACACAGATTTCCTTAAATTTAATAAGAACATGAATCAGCTCATTGGTGGTTGGATTATGTTATTCATCAAATCTTCAGTATGTCCGTTCTTTTCAACAACAAAAAAAGGACCCCCCCTAAAATAACTTTGGGCAAACAATGTCTTCTTTTGTTACTGCTGCATCTATGGGATATATAAACAATTGAAAATAGTACTACAGCAACCGTTTGCTGTGTAAAACAAAAACCAACTGAGAAATCATTGTTACTTCGACAGGAACATACCACAAGTTTCTTGAATGACCCACGGTCAGACCAGATATGTTATTCAGCAGATGCGTTTATCCAAAACAATTTCAATTAATTCCTTGAGTTAGAAGTAAGTTCTGTTTCAATTTGTTTGTATTCTTAAACCCTCTCTAAAATTGTATTCTTTGTACTACTCAATTATTTACCTCAAAGGCTTATTGCTTACCAGCTATCTAGCACATAACTGAAATCGAACAGCAGAATTCTGGATTTTATTTGGCAGACATCCAGTTGGAAAGAATGCTAAACGGATTAAACTGCTAAAACAGACGTACCAGAACCTACAGGAATTTGTCTATATTTTTAAAGCTCCTGCTTTGAGTATTTCAAACATGCGTAGTCAGAATTACATCACAGAGCAGAATTACATCATTACCTCGGTTAGCTACTAAATCTATTTGAAAACAATTTCCTGGAAGCTGTGCCATTTTTTTTACATTTTCCTAAAACGGGCTTTCTACATATTCAAATTCCAGCTAATGATCTTAAGCCGTTTACCATATAGGTAAGAACAAGAAAGGTGCACAAACATCAAAGAGTAAAAATGCATATATGTACAAATCTGGATTTGATTTGACGTAATATATGTAATATTCAGAACCTGTTTGACTCTTGTGCGTTACCTTTAAAACCTCTGTCTAAAATGGATGCCTGACTTCGGGGAAGTCTTTTTAATAAAAATGTTTTACATGGTTAGACTGGGTTCCAATTCATATACGGTATATTTCAGTCGGGGAGGACTCTGCCCTGTCTAAAGGAAATCCTTTGTTTAATTAACATCAAGTGCTTTTCCAGTCAGGACAGTTGGACCTCTAGTTCACAATAACAGATGCCAAGAAGACATTGATCATATGAGTTCTGGTCTGATTCCCCTTTGGCACACTCTAGATAACATAGTCTTCTTTGCCTCTACCCTCTCGAGGACAGAGACATAAAAACATATTTTTTCCTGAACTACGACCTGGACAAAACGCTGTGCAGTCCGTCGCAGCAGAGTCGTTACGCCCCGTTACAAAACAGCGAGCTCATGTTACCAAGACACTGCTCACACGCACGACCCGGGAGTTGTATAGGCATTCTGTGCACATATCTGTATCGCCATCGCCCCTGCTGTGTTCAACAGGAACATTAAAAGCATGATGAGCAGAGTATTTACAGAACCTTTTGAGGTTGGCTCTGTTTCTCTGTCCGTTTCTGACCCTACCGATGCATCTGAGGCAGGTCATTGGGAAGAACTTCAAGATTGTGCTGACGGTACTCACGTTGGTGACAGTAGTGGGCTGGCCATTAGAGGCCCACTTGGAGGCCAGAAAGGTCTGGGTGCCACGTCTCGGCGCTCCACCCAAACATCAGGAAGTGAATGGATGACTATTTTTTTTACCTCCTTCCTACCCGGGGGTTGCAGAACTCTGACCCCTTTTGTCTCGGGCTAATGACGTCCCCCCTTGACATTGAGTGCTAATTACGTTTCCTATTTGCCCGGCCCTGTTCAGTCCCGTGACCACCAGGCTGCTGAAGACATTAGCGGGAAAGCCCTTTCTCTTGTGGATCCTCGGGGGCCGAGGGTAAACAGTGGAAGCAGCTGGATGGGAGCAGTGGGCATTGGCGGTCCTCCTCGCTCTGTGCGACCCCACCGGGGATGCGCACGTCAGGGCGCACACGCGATTCAGTTCCTCTGGCAATGACGTCCGTGCCTTGGAGATGGCCCGCGCCATCCACAGGTCTTCAGGAAAGACCCTCGGATCTGAAAGTAAGCTTGAAATGCCAAAATGAACGCTCTCTGTGGCCAAAGGCTAACAGTGTCATCCGTCATCCTTAATGTCAAGTCCGTTGAATTCAATCACGTCGCCCCACTAGACTCTATTAACCCCATTGATTAGCCATCAAACAGGCGGCCCCCACAGTATTCTGCCAGGGAGAGACAAGTGGACATTCACTTGCTGCCGCTCTGCAGAGCCAATCCGCCACAGCTGGACCCATGGTACTGATCTGGGATCAGTTCGGCTTGTTTAGATCATAGCGAGAGGGATTATGCAGATCAGAGGACCTGAGCACTCGGCCTCTTAGTCGTTTTAGCTATAATGTCCCAGAGGCTTCGACCAGCATTCCCGGGAGAGGGTTAAGGCTAAAAGTAGCAAGCAGAAGTCTGGATGTATGTTCTCCGGAGCAACTTACTTGAGCAATTGGGATTAATGGCTTCCCTCAAAGGGCACAACAACATCCTTTTTAAAAAAAAAACTTGCTGACTCAAGAATTCAACCCAGCAACCCCCCTGGTCAATGATCCAAAGCTCTGACTACTAGGTAATCCGCCATTCCATATATCCTGCCTCTTGCCCTCTTACTACCAGGAAGCAGAAGTGTAACAAGTACAAAGTAAAAGTACTTTGGTCACCAGTTCCTTAGGAAGACCCAAATGACCAGGTAAACGGAGTGCATAACTAACTAGTGTCTTTGATTGGTCATTTTCACTCTTTCTTTTTATTTAATTGATCACAGGTTCATTTTGAACTCCTTTTACCTGGTTACTTATCTCTTTTATTGGACCCAGATGTATCCACTTGTGTACTTTTACTTTGTATTTTGTTTACTCCTTTGGCAAGAAGTGTGTGTCTTTCGCATGCTTTAGTAGTACTGCTCTCTAGTGGTCAGAGCGTTGTACTGAGGATCTGAAATAAAGTATCCGATGGAATTGAGCAGGATTTTCGACATATTGGTGTTCTTACATGGACATCAGAAAAACCTTATTTGACGCAGACTGAATTTATTGCAAACAAGGTTTTCTTAAAGCTCTTTTTGAACAGGATCTCTCTAATGGATTTACAAGATGTTATTCCTGGCAGACAAAATGATACATTTAGAAAGTGTCACAAGTAGGACAATATTGTATTTTCAGATTATATTAAAGATGTTTCATGAACAAGGAACCTACTCCTTGTTTAACACACATGTTTGGAGATTTTTAATCATTACAAATACTACATAAATACAATGCATACTACAGAAAGAAACTGTTACTTCCCAATACTTTCTACCATGTTTGATGACCGCGTAGCCTGGTGCGTTCGTTTTATTAATACTGTACTGATCTTCATTGCTATATGTAACGACATAACTGAATTGGGACCAGTCAAATATAGAATAATGTGGATGGCACATATCACATTTGGCAACTACGTTTTTTTTATTTTACGAGTGGCAGATTCGAATTCCAGGGGGAATTATACGGATTTTACTTATAGATCATGCACAAATAAACATATTTAACGTCTTGTTAAAATATATATATTTTTAAATCACATACATTCCATTACTGCATCTTTAAATAAGTTCAAAAATTTTATAAATTATGATGGATTGGGTACTGGCACAGTGCATGCCATTCCAGTATGTTCAATATGTATGGAAATTGATGAATGAATACTAAATCTAAATGTATTTTATAATAATATATTGTGCTTTCAGGATTATTTGGCTGAATATACTGCGTGAACTTGATTGATGAAGCTGAAATACGCTAAATAAAACCTGCCCCAGAACAACAGCTTGAGAACCTCATAATCTACTACGGACCGTAGCATATACACAGTACATATTGGTTCCCATATTGCATAGTTGACACCTGATAATGGTAAACGAATAGGCCTAGAGATGCACTTGTGTTGCTCCGCCATCAGCGTATCACAGACAGAACGCGGTGTTTCCCGCTGCTCCTCCTCCGTCACCACATAGTCGTGGAAGACTGGCGCGTGCAGTCCGTCATCATCATCATAATCGTCAGGTAGGGTCGGCGGGTATCCCCAACCCTCTTTAAACTAAAGCTCATTCGGCATTACCTTACGCATTACCTTACATAGTTGCAGTGCGGTGTTTACAGCACAGCACTCACATTTTACTGCGATTTCATGAGTGCGGCACCTGATCCCGCCGTGTCTGTAAACAGCACCGCGGACAGCGACAGGGAAGAGGAAACGATGGAGAAGACTGTGCCCACCGAAGATGACAGCAGAGCTAAGCAAGAAGAAGTATCCTCGAAGTCGTCCGGCGTTCTGGGTGAGTGTCCTGAGTGACAGAGTAGGCCTATACGTTGCTTAATTTTAGCATAACTGATTGCCGGCAGGAGCATTATTAAGTATCGATTTGCGGTGGTTATACGATAAATAGCGTTGACCAAACATGAGGTCATCAGACATAGCCCTCATATCAGGCTAGGTGCCATGAAGCCACATTGGTTGTCATTGTTTTTGGCGCACCTGCGCCGCGTCCGGTAGCATTCTGCGCATTCCAACGACCAAAGGGCCGAAAGTAGCGACTGGCTTCTTTCGTCCCACAGGTGTAGCCAATAAGACTAAATTTTCAGTCTTTTGTAGTATTGTTTTGCGGTTTGGCTGTGTCTGTCGTAATGACTAATAGTGGATTGCGATAAACTTGCAATATGTAACTGATCAAGCTGTTAAAGGACAGACAAAAACGATTTCAGAACGTTGTCTTTTTTTGTTCGGTTGTAATTACAACGTTGTCCTCTTGAAACTGCATTGGGCCGACCTTAAAGTGGAACTGGCAGAATCTGAACTACAGTAGGCTAGTCTTAGAGCAGAAATACGCAACTGTTCTGGTTTCTATACACTTTTAAGGGATGAATTGATACCTAGGATATCAGGTGTCAGGAGTGCAATTCAGTAGCAGGTTGAAACGTTTAAGTATAAAAAGCATTAAGGACAGTTGCTTGTCTTAGACTGACAGAGAATGGAATCTGTCAGAACTACAGCAGTAATTGTCCAAGTGGACATGCGTTTGGGGGGGGGGGGTTATGGCCAATATTCCATGGCTAAGACCCTCCCCATTGCACCAGTCCTTTGCCGTGGTATATTGGCGGTGTATATTTGCGATATACCCTGTCATACCATCACCCTAAACTTTTCATAACCCTTACTGCTTCAATAGAAACCTGCGATAGGCAATCAAATCTACTGTAGGCCTTTATGCAAATAAGCCGTTTGCAAACACTGAGGTGTGTTAAAAGGTAGTAGCAAAAGTGCAACGTTTGTACATCAGCTTGAGCCACAAAACCCTGTTTGAAATATGTAAAGCGATCGTGATCAAACATCCACCAACAGGTAGGCAGGCAAATCGACAACACAAAAGACTGAAGATGTAATGAGGGAGCAGTGGGTAATCTCTCAAAAAAAATTATACGATTTTAGTTGTCTTTCAAAATGTTCACCCCATTTTCACCGGCAAATCTTCACCCTGCTGCTGTGTGTTTTTGCTATTATAAACCTATTGCGAACACAAAGTAGGTAAAATGCAGTGACTTTAACTTTTTGCAGACATATCTTTGGCCACTACGTTTTGTCATGTAAAGTCCTTATCTGTGATTTTTTTTTGCCGACTAGTTGTAAAAGAGGTGCTGTTTAACTAAATAAGGTACCCATAAAATGTGGGCTATAATGATGTAAAACAGCTGGAATGTCTTTTTTCTTCTTTTTTTTCTTGTTTGGACATGGATATTTGAGCATAATTCCTCAAACTTTACAAATGACACAGAAAAACACAACGTTCAAACCAGTTATGCTATTAAAATAAACAGATATGAAATAAAGCCAATTCAGACTACTGGCCCTCTACACAGGCCTCCCGTCCCACAGACATGAGTCAACTCTCAGAAACAGACTCCATATACTTGGCCTACATCGGAAGTCAGGAAGATAGAATCTGTTCTAAAAAAATATATAAAGACATGATTGTTGTTTGCCAGACAACACCTGGGTGAAGACAGTAACTATTGGAAATATGTTCTCTGGACAGAGGAGTCAAAGAGGGAGTTATTTGGCCGTAAAAATTGGGGCTGCTTTGCATCCTGAGGACCAACCATCATTGAACCAGCCATAACTTCCATATTGTATCTTAGAATTCTTGAGAAGAATGTGAGGCCATCATTCAAAAAGCTGCACGGAAACATGGATCTTTCAAATGGACAATGATCCAAAAGAACAAATGCACAGAAAGAAAGGGCAAAAAGAAAGGTTAAGGAATAGTTGAGTCGATGCCCAGATCTTAATTCAATCCCATTGAATTGCTGTGGGGGTGCTTGAATCGGGCATAAATGCAAGAAAGCTCTAGAACACGGAAAAGCCGAAGAAGTACTTCAAAGAAATGTGGGCAAAAATTCAAAGATACTGTTCGACAGTCACAAGAAACAGCTACATGAAGTTATTCCAGCAAAAAGCGGCAACGCCAGCTTTTGAAGCTAGGGTTGTACAATTTTCTACACTATGAAATTAGATTTATGTGGCTTTTTGGATGAAAAAATCTATCGCAAATTAAAATGTTTGTTATAAATAGGTTGCCATTATCTGTCAATGATGTTGAAAAAAGACTACCTATCCATGTCAAAATATTATATAATATATAAAAACATTTTCCGGTTGGCTTGCATCATTTAAAAAATGTATTTGCTGATTTGCTATGTCATCAAAACCAGTCGCTTAAAAAAAAAATATATGTCCCAGACTGCATTCACAACTAAAGCAACCAAAGACAACCCAATAGGAATGGTTCTACTCGACCAGTAAACACATAGTGACATGTCACAGTGATGTAACGGAAACCTACAGTTATCAGGATGTCACAGACACACTTCAACACACTTCCTTTTGTTGTGCAACTTCTGTCACAGTCTTTGGTGGTGAAGGTGAGTGCTGACTGGATTTGTTTTGTTGTTACTGTGGTTAGAGAGAGTCGGCAAAGGAAAGCAGTGGCAGACAACTGTTCATTTCTGAATGTGTAGTTTATAGATTAGCAAATGTAGTCGATTTTGTATGTAATTATAATAATTACTCATTACTTTTATTAATCGTTGTTCAGTACACAAACAGGCACACACACACACACCTTCTCTCACACATCAATTAACATATTCGACTGCAAATAATGTTGGTCAAAAATGAGAAGTATCTAAGAATTACTGTTGGGCTAGTAAGAATTGTTTCAGTTTGTTGAAGCAGTGGGTGCCATCGCAGAAGAACATGAACCTCCTCATTGTCTGAGAAATGAGGCTTGACACGACGCTAGTAGCAGGGCCATCTATGCCCTGGCAGTCGCTAGCACGGCGCCGGCATGGGTTTAAACACGCGCTGTCATCCGAGACAACGCTAGAGACTCCAGAATGGGGAAGCTTTGAGAAGTGGAGGCGAGTCGGTCAGTGTGACAAGACGCATTTCACGGCACAATTCACAGACAGCTTACCGCCTACAGCCTGGTGGTTGTGGTGGGAGATGGGGTGACGGTTTAAAAGATGGAGGAAGGCATTGGTGGAGGAGGACGTTCGATGGCCGTAGCGGGACTATCGTCGGGCCATTGTGACCGGTCAGCGGGATATCAGCTGGGAAGGGCCACTGGCGAGAGCCTTATCAATTACCACATTTGCATGCGCGTCGATATCCTGTTGGAATTCAGGGTTCTCAAGTATTCTATTTTTAAGTTCAAGTATATAAACACCTCGTCCGGTTCACAATAACTCGAAAGGGCTTGTATCCTGGTTTTGAGAGACCCGGATACTGTGCCTGGGATTTGTTGATCTTAGCTGGGATACTTTGGCATGTGCTGTAAACATCTTATCCTGTTAAATGTTGTTTTTCGCAATCTGCACAGGCTCAGTTTTCCATCTTGGCGAGGGTTTGCATGATGATTTTCTACCTGTTTTTAAAATAAACAACTTCAAACCGGATAAACACCTGGCCCAAGTTCAATCGGTAGAATAACTTCAATTGAAAGGAAGAATCCATTGCTAAAATATTAGGAGCTGGTAAAGCTGACTATATTCAGCTATACTTTTGTGCAAGGCTTTCCCCATTCAAAATGTAATCAGTTTGACCAGACAGAAACGTTAAATGTTTTTTCTTTAGCAGGATGTGAATGGAAGCCCGTGCACATCCATTTCTGATGACTACATGCCTGGTTTACTTTAGAGACCATGTGGTAGTTTGAGGTAGCTATGTGTTATGTGTGGCAGATACCACAGCAAGACGGTTCAATAACGGTACCATAACTGTTGTATGTCGTTATGGACGCCAAGAAACGCCACAAAAAAGACCCTTCAACCCCCGCTCCAATTGGTGTGGATTGGGTGGAGGCTCGCCCTTCCATATTCAACAGTCCACAGTTTGCTTCTTTGTCCAGCTGGTGAGGGAGAGTTTGTTTTCCTGACCTGCAAGGTCATTCACTTTCTCACTATAGTCACTATAATCTTGGTGAAGCGCGAGTTCTACCGCTGTCTGTTGTCTGCCAATTTTGTGATAATGGCTTTGGATTTGTTTGTAGCCATACTGTTGTAGGTGAACGGGAGGTACAGAATAGACCTAAGCTAACATCCCTGGGTGAACAGGAGGTACAGAATAGAACTAAGCAAACATTCCTGGGTGAACAGGAGGTACACAATAGAACTAAGCAAACATTCCTGGGTGAACAGGAGGTACAGAATAGAACTAAGCAAACATTCCTGGGTGAACAGGAGGTACAGAATAGAACTAAGCAAACATCCCTGAGTCACTTGTATGCAGGGGCGCAGCTGCACATTTGCAGAGGGGTTGCAAGATCAATGTTGGCACCCACAACCCCCCTACTTGCATATTGCGCACGTTTCCATTTTGCCCAAAAATAATTTCAAATAATATTTGGGCACATTGAATCCCCCCTTGTGCGGCACCCCTAAGCACTGCATATACTGCATACCCCATTTTTGCATATGTATATATAACATGTATATATAAAGGCCAGGCAATGCTGCTGAATGATTTTTTGGGTCTTTAAAATGTCCTGTAATCTTCTGCAGTCAGATGGACTTTTTTGCTAACATTTTTAAATGTGTTTCTAACACGGAGGTGGTTCTAAAAGCTATTCAAGCTCTCTTAATACATGGCTGATGTGATGTCCATGTGGCAGATGTGCTATTGCCTAATGCCTACTCTCTCCACCTTATCAGCTTATCCCTGAAAAAGACTCTAACAGCATATTATCCAGGATACTGGGCACATGGTCAGTATTACAGTATGCTTCTTTAAGAGCCGTATATTACTTGAAATTATGAAAACAAAGGCTTGAATCAAGCAAACAAATGGGCAAAAGGTGAGGAAATGTTGTTTGCTAGTTAGTCAAATTCAGGCGCATAACTCATTTAATTGTTATATACTATCTCTCCCCTACCTCATTTAATTGTTATATACTATCCCTCCCCTACCTCAATTAATTGTTATATACTATCCCTCCCCTACCTCATATAATTGTTATATACTATCCCTCCCCTACCTCATTTAATTGTTATATACTTTCCGTCCTATCCGCTATATACTATCCGTCCTCATTTAATTGTTATATACTATCCCTCCCCTACCTCATATAATTGTTATATACTATCTTTCCACAACCTCATTTAATTGTTGTATACTATCTCTCCCCTACCTCATTTAATTGTTATATACTATCCCTCCCCTACCTCATATAATTGTTGTATAGTATCCCTCTCCTACCTCATTTAATTGTTATATACTATCTCTTCCCTACCTCATATCCTTGTTATATACTATCCCTCCTTTAATTGTTTGTTCTGTGTTACTTAATGGACTATTAAGTTATTCCTTTGTTTTTGTCTCCCTTTAGATAAATTATTTGGAAAACGTCTCTCGCAGACCAGACAGTACATCATGTCCCGCAAATCCTGGCTGAAAATGGTGCCTACAGAAGACTGTGATATCCTAATGACATTTCCAGGTACATTAAATGACAAAGAGAAACTTAGAGTGAAGTCCTGTTGGCTGATTTTATCAATTATTACCTGTTTGCAGAGTACGCCAGTCAGATCCTGTCTACATGAATTCAGCCAATTTCCCAGCATGGATCGTGAAACTCCACTGCTAATGAATTATTGAAGTGATTCTTTCAGTGTGGGATTAAATTCATTTAGTGTTGACAGCCTTGCCCCGTCAGACCTGGGGCACTTAGCCTGTCTGAACGGATTGACCTTTCCATGGCTCGACCATCCGACAGTCGCCATTGCCACCTCCATCAAGCGTTGTGTTGTTATTATTGGAGCGCCAAGATGTCCCAAATGAATGACTACAATGTAAAGTAGAAAGTTCAAGCTTTGAATAATTGCGACGGAGGCCCGGTGTTATCGAATGGCAATTGAACTGTGGCTGTGCACTCAGATACGTTTATATTCCCAGTGTAAATTCAACACAAAGCCGTTAAACAGAAAGGACATCATTTCTTCCTTCACAGAGATCACAGACGACCACATCTTGCTATGGCTGCTGAACCATATCCGCCTGGGCATTCCGCAGGTGTCCGTCCAGATCCGACAGCACCAACACACCAGAGGCTATGCGTTCTTCATTACAACGACATTTGAGAAGTAAGCTGCTCCTTCTGTGCACATGGCCCTCGAGTCAGTATTTGTCGCGCTAATGTCATTGCCTCACCCTGATTGGCTGCCTATCCACAGCCTGCTGCGTGGCGCTGAGCTGATGGGGATGCACAAAGTGGTCAAAGCACAGTACGGGGGAGGCACGCGCAGGTTTTCCTGCGAGGAGGATAACATCTATGAAAACATAGAGAGCGAGCTGTGCTTTTTCACCTCGCAGGTTTGTGTCACAGGAGCCCTTCCGAAGCTAAGTGTACTTATTCGTGGTCACGTTGCCCAAGATCTTTTTATCTTGTTTCAGGAGCGTCAGAGCATCATCAAGTACTGGCTGGACAACCTACGTGCCAAACAAGGGGAGGTCCTTCTCAACATTCACTTTGTGGATGGACAACCAATCAGTAAACAGTTGATGTTTTATATCATACCTGTGTATCCTGTCTCTACAGCTTGACAATATCTAAGGAAGTCTTGTTAGAGACGGATAGCTATATGTTCATCTCAGTTCCAGAGCTGGTGGCCAGAGGAGTCATCTATCAAGTCTTTCCTCTCCATGAGCAACGAATACTCAGCCAGCTGATGACATCATGGGTCCAGGCTGTCTGTGAGAAACAGCCTTTAGGTGAGCAGCTCCTCATAAGAGAATACATGGCTTTATTGAGAACATTTAAATGAAGTGTTTCAGGGTCCATTGTAAACATTCGGGGGAGGGGGGGGGGGCATTTAATACCATTAAATGCCACATCCACCAGGACCAGCGCCCCATTCACAGCGTCTGCAACGCTGTCGGTTGTGTGTGTCTCAGATGACGTCTGTGATTACTTTGGCGTGAAGATCGGCATGTACTTCGCCTGGCTGGGCTTTTACACCAACTCCATGCTGTACCCTGCAGTCATCGGTTTTCTGCTGTGGATCCTGGCTGAGGCTGACCAGGTAATTGGTCCAATGTCACATGTCCATACCAGCCAATAGAACTATCGTATCATACACAGAATCGTAGCCTACCGCCTAATCTGACAATGGCGATCACATAGGAACTGGCACACTAATACAGAGTGTTCTGGGCCGATAATAGATGTAGCTATGACACACAGAAATGTGTTTACGATCAAACAGCACAAATGACTGATCCATTATCCTTTGAGTCAGTGCTTCTTCTCAAAACCACTGCTTGAAATGTATTTGGAGAAATACGGCTTTGCACGGCACATAGCGTCTCCATAACAGACAGTATGCTCTGTGTGAGTGCCTCTCGCAAACTTCCCCACAGACCAGTCAGGACATTTGCTGTGTTGTGTTTGCCCTCTTCAACGTGGTCTGGGCAACACTCTTCCTGGAGAGGTGGAAGCGGAGGGAGGCTGAGCTGGCTTACAGGTGGGGGACACTGGACACCCCAGCTGAGTCCCTCGAGGAGCCTCGTCCACAGTTTCGGGTGAGTTGCTGCTACCGGTGCCCATGTTTGATTTTTCATTTGACTGGTTTGTGTCACTGCCGACTGCAACATGTATGCTACTTGTTTGTCGATATAAGGCTTTGGAACGCCTCTGCGGTAGAGGGTCCTTTTGTTGGAACGTTTTTCACAGCATTGTGGTGCATTACTGCAGCAGACGGCCTGTGATTGGCCTGTAAACGATGTTGGTACTGCAAGCAGAGTATTTGAGCCAATGTACACTTTCCAACCGCTCTTTTATTGCATCTTTATCATTTCAGAGTTAGTATGGGATTCAATCAACTGTGTGCTGTGCTATTCAGCTGAAACCTTTAGGGGGCCTGTACATCGGGCTTATTTTAAAAGCTGGTCTTAGATAACTGCTAATATGGTTCCCTCAGCAGTATGTCCGCAGTATGTCCTACAGGACTAGGGAGTGCATGTTTCATTAACAGCCTTGTGCAGCTGTGCCAGAGTTTATGGTTCTACAGGGATCAGTAAACTGAGCTCTAGGATAGGAGAGTTCTAGGATTGAATTCCAGGGTGTGGGGGCAGTTCTTAAAATAAGGCCCGGCTAGCTCAGTCGGTAGAGCATGAGACTCTTAATCTCAGGGTCGTGGGTTCGAGCCCCACGTTGGGCGGATGTGATTTTGCCAGACTTATTCATGAGCAATTTAACATTTCTGTT
>JACXGK010002109.1:26173-59043 GCA_016801125.1 Novumbra hubbsi | reverse complement strand
CACTAATTTCAAGATGGCGGACATTCTAAACAACTCAAACGAAAATAGTCATTTGCAAAGTTGTTCAACATCTGGCCATGCATCATTTGATACCAATTGCACGTTTCTGCGCAAATCAGATAAAATGTTATGAGTGTCGAAACTTTGCATTGTTTGACGATTTACTGTAGCGCCCCCTAATGGCCCAGGGAACTGAAACAGGCCTATAGGTCAATATACCTACCAAGTGTGGTCGGGATCTGACTTTCCTAAACACTTTAAATCACAACTTTAATGTAATTGGCTTGTGGCGGTCACATGGTTTGTACTACCAACTCCATATTAGTTGCAGTACTACTACCCTATGCCCTCTTGGCACCCAACAAGTGTGGCTAAAATCTGTGTTTGCATTCATGGGTTATGAGCTAAAATACAGTTTTTCAGCAATAGCGCCCCCATAAGGCCAATCGTGTCAAAACGGTGTAGGCCTCATCTGGTCCTCCTAGCAACCATGGACACAACGTGTGGTGAACTTTAGACCAACGGTTGCTGAGATACGCCCACACGTACAGTTTTTTGCCTTCGCCGACACATTTGATTGGCTGTGGCTGATTAACCGCTTTGAAAATCAAAAATCCCTTGGATAACTTTTGTGCGGCTTCGTCTATTAATCAAATGTGCAAAAAAACAAGCTGATTAAACCAAATTTGTGACCTGTGAAAAATTTCTAATAAAAACACAATATCCAGGATGGCGGAGAATCTATATATCCGCAAAATGACGTCATAGGGTGCTTTGAACTCGGCATGATCCAAGGAATCTATGGATACCTCATTTATGCATATCAGACATTAGGTTCAAAAGATACAGGGGTAAACACATGTCCAACTTTGACCCGTTGGTGGCGCTAAAGTGAGTGAGGCAGAAATATGAAACTTAGAGAAAGGATAGAGGGGAATGTCCTTAACAAGAATGCCAAAAAAAAATCAACTTTTTACCGCAAGGCTCTATGGGCTGCCATAGACTCCAATGGCAGAGGAAGAAGTTGAAAAGAAGAAAAACAATAGTTGCTTCGCAGCTTTGCTGCTTAGCCCCTAATAAACTGATCATGGACCAATAGTTCCTACTTTGTTCACAATCTGACTTGTCACGGCGCTTTTCTCAGGCTGTATTCTGTCAGGACCTGAGAGCAGAGAAGTCCTTGCCGCCCAGGGCCAGTCTGTCCTGCTGTCCTGCTCCTGTGCTGAGCTCCAAGCCAGACCTCAGAGCCTCACGTGGGCTGTGATCAGTAGGCTGGACATGGGTGTCATCTGGTCCTCACTCCACGCCTCTAACTGGACCCATGTCTACAGACACAGAGTGCAGCGGTCTTCTAACAACCAGCCCGGAGACCTCTCTGTCGTCCTTTCCAACTTCACCCACAGGGATGAAGGACTATACGCATGCAAAATCACAACTCATGATACCACAGAGCATAGACTCATCTTTCTCAATGGTAATTACAGGCATTTTGTCAGCCCAGTCTTTCCAAGGCTATGTAAGCATCACAAAACAGTCAAGATACAAAAGCATCACAATGCTTAAATGATTACTTTTAAATTTAATTTATGTTTTATCAATTACAGATGTCAGGACAGAGCACAAGGCTAGGAGCCATATTCCATACTCCCATTTCGTATTGATTGCTTTCTTTACATTACCCTTGGCAGCTGGATGTTACTCTTGGAGATCATTAAATAAGCATGGTAAGGTACAAGCATCCACAACAATCATCTTTAGGTCAGGGCTTATAGTAGAATGCCTCTGCTAGGATAATCTCACACAATCTGGACTTTTACCTTCCATTTTTGTCTTCTTCTAAAGGTAATGAACCAACCCCTAGATCAGCAAACGTCAGAGAAGAATGCTAAACAACCATGGAAGTGAATGCAGATCGAAAGTAACTAGATTCCTCCAGGTCGATACCCTCAGTTTCAGTTTACTTGTTGTAAAGATATAACGCAAATTTAACACTTTCCCATTTAAAGCACATTTGCAATATATTATTAAAACCAAAGGCTTACCATGAAATATATTTTTGATCATTAATAGACAAAACGAGTCCAAAGTATCCCTTACGTCATTAAAGAGTAATTTAAACCATTCACAACTACAACTTGGAATCCCACTTGCCTTGTTTCTGAGTGTAACAAAGTATTTACTGTCATGCACAGACTTGCAAACTAGAACTTTTCAAAAGGTATAAAGATATTTCAACATTATTACTGTCTGCCCAATGAGAGCCTGTTGTGGTCTTGTTAATCCATTTTTTATATTCATGGTTAGAGGGTACATTGTTTCTCCTTTATGTTTGTGTCAGGTTCCCTAACCTCTTCTCCAGCCTCCCCAAGTGTTTACGTTTTTTGACTCAACCCTAATCCGGCAAATCCTATACAATGTCCAAGGCTGAAACATTAGTCAACAAATAGAAACTGTTGTTCCAGCAAGGGTGGAAAACAACATCTGTGGAGTCCTGAGGAAAGCTTTTCAGGATTGATAGATCCATTTGAATAAAACCATGGGCAATGAATTCCCCGTCACGACTTCTGGCCCTTCATCATCACCAATAAAAGACCTATGGAAACAATACATATATGATTCACACCCACACAAGGGCACACAGTTTAGGGGACATCCTAAACTCCCATTCCTCAAGAAAATATACATATATTTTGGTGAGTGTAAAGGGGCGGGGGGGGTAAAACCTATCAAGGGAAACAAAAAAACAATTGTTCAGATGTTGAGAATCCCCCAAAAGGCTCAAGAGGGGGTGATAAGAGGAGCTGAAGGAGAAAGGAAGTGGCATCAAAGTGACAACTCGCCCATTGCCTGTCTACCCCCGTCCCTGGTTCTATTGTGTTGGGGTGCGAGAGGCGTGCAATGGCGTGTGACAGATGTCCAGCCATATTGTTCCTCCATCAAACACTGCTGTCATTCCTACAAAATAACTATTCATGCATTCCACAGCAGAGACTCCCAACCACATTCTCACCACAATTCCGGTCCAGACCATCCCAAACCCGGTCCCGGCCATCCCAACCCCGGTCCCGGCCATCCCAACCCCGGTCCCGGCCATCCCAACCCCTGTCCCGGCCATCCCAACCCCGGACCAGGCCATCCCAACCCCGGTCCCGGCCATCCCAACCCCGGTCCAGGCCATCCCAACCCCGGTCCCGGCCATCCCAACCCCTGTCCCGGCCATCCTAACCCCGGTCCCGGCCAACTTTATCCTGGTCATGGCCATCCCCTGATGGTTACCCTAAAACAACCGCATACAAACCACATACACACACCTAATACAACAGTGGCATCTACTGGTTAGCACTAAGCTACAATTTAATTACAAGATTGATGATCGTAATAATATTTTAACTGAAACAATCTTTATTTATTTTTCAGACAATTTATAAAAAACATTGACATACAGTACCACTAAACTAAATTCAAGATATTACGAACAGGAAAGGTCAAATTAGGTCATATTAGGAATAAGAAGTTCAGCGGAATTAGTTGAAAATTATTTAGTAAACAATCAATGTCAATCAAAAAGATCAGAGGTTTGTAAATCCCTTTATCCTCATCATCTCCACAAGTGTCTCTTCCTTACTAGACAGTTGGGCACAATCCCTCTTCACAGGATTGCCTGGCGGATACATCCAAGTTTCTATGACGGGGACAGTTTGGGCTGTTTCAAAGGGGGACAATGATCACCAGCTGAAGGGCAACTATGATGATTCCCATCCACTACAAATGCAATGAATCAGACAATTTAGGTTCCAGGGTTTCAGAGGGAATCCTTACCGTACCTAGGGGGGATGAGTGTGTGTGGCACTGTACAGGACTTGACATCCATGGATTCTCCTTCAGGCTAGGGGGGATTCTGCTGCTCTGCAAAAGGGTGGATGGAACTGCAAAGTCTGTAACCAGAAGTGTGCCCATTGATTGTGCAAGTATCATTTATAGCTAATCACATTCAAAACTCTGAAGTGTCCATAACATGGTGGAAGCAGAAATATGTAAGTCAGCATCCATTTTAGATGAAAGGGATGAAATATTTCCATGACTCACTGCTGAGTGGAGAGCATTGAATGCTGACTGATTGAGCAACACACGGAGTCCCCGGTACCCCCTGGTCTGTGGTGAGGCCTGTGATGGGGTTGGAATATTCTCTCTAGTTACAGGTCAACGGTCAGCCTTTTGAAAACTACAGGTCAACTGTCAGCCTTTTAAAAACATCTCCTTCAAATATGTTGAAAGACACCTAGGAATTAACAATTGTAATGTAATACCTACATTAATTATTTTACTTGTCTGAATCAAAACAAAATGAAAACGAATGTGTTTTCAATTTGAAATAAATGATATTGTATTATAATTGTAACAAGTTAGAAAATGTAACAATGTATGATGGGCAGCTGTTCGTGGACAGTTAGGCTGGAGTAGTGAAAAACTCCATTCATGAAAAGTTAATAGCAAAGATTTTTTATACCAACAACTAAGATCACAGTGGAGCAAAGCTTTATATTCCTGTTGAGGACTAGAGTAGCCTATTGTGACATGCCGTATGTTAGTAAACAAACTGAACAGTAAGAAACTGTGGTGGGGAGACTTATTTCCTGTTACTTGTTGAAAGAAACAAATGCATGTTTATATTGTATATCCCCTTTTGCTACAGAAAGTGCAATTAAATAAAGTGAATTCTAGAAATGGTCTTTCTCGCAGTTTAGCGGTCGCGTTAATCAAACAACACAGGCAATAGACGCAGGGTCGGACAGATATCCGAATGACAGGCAATTATTGTTTTATAATCCGCAAATCAACAATAGTAAAACATATTTAAATTCCCCACCGTATACAAGGAAAGGTTCCTTGTCTCCACAATCGCTTCCTGCAGACTGTGCTGTGTCAACGAAACAGCGAAGTTGTCTAGAGTTCCTGTTTTTTGGTATTCATTTATTATTTTTCGATTTTTGTTAACGGTCAAGACTGTGCTTCATGAATTGCTCTTCGTAGTTATGACTGCGGCCACCCGAAAAGACAAAAAATATCCAACCGTTCAATTTGTATTGATTACGGCGTCTTTAGGAGTAATGACATTTCTGTCGTTGCATTTATTTACAATAAGAGATAGCACATGTTAAATGTGTATACAATTCCGTATAGTTGATGTAGTTAATGTAATTATTAAAATGTCTTGCTACCTAGGGAACAGTTGTTACCTGACTAGTCAAAAGCTAGCATAATTAAACTACATGTCAACCAAATCACTTACCAGTTGAGGTCGCTAAGCCAATGTCAAACCACTCGAGGCCTGAGCAGGTCTCTGTGATATCAGGTACATGGGGAGACGGTGATTGAGGTGAACGTTGTACATAATAAGAAATTTGCGTTACGAATTCTCGGTTGAGACTTTGATAAGATAAACCATCCTGTTGCAATAAAACACGTCTTACTGAAGGCCTGAACTCCATTACCACAAAAAACTAGCTTAGTAAAATATGCTTACTACTCTGAACATAGACAGGAGAAAGTTCGAGACTTAATCAAAGGTCAGTGCAATATATATATTTTTTTGTCAAATCACGAATAGGGGTCAAAAAGAACTGCTATTAAATCAAGATAAATGGGAACATAATACTACGTGAATTAATTAAAGTTTTGTAATTATTCGTTCTTAATAGAGCACAATGTTTTGAACGGCGTTGCCCCCTTTTATTGGACGCGCTGTGTATTCTGGGTAATTATGCTACGTGGGAGTACATTTAAAGGTTTGTATTGACATATAGTCATAATCTCCTCCGCGTAGTTATCCATGGTTTGCACGTCTCACTCGATCTCGTCGTTGCCATTATCACTAACATTTAATAGATCCTCCTGACACATCATGCCAAGATCATCTAAGGCCCTTGAGAATGAGTATGAAAAGGAATACAAAGCTATTTCCAAGCAATTTAAAGTACATAATTCACCGCCTGTCATCTACAAAATTCCAGACGTATCTACTAGTGAAGTTGTTAGACTCAAAACCACAATGCCACATACCCCATGTTTGGCATAAACAAAACCTTTGAACAGAATAACCTCAAACCAACTGTAAAGCATGAAGGCAGTGCCATAATGGTTTCAGGCTCATTCAGGGCCTGGCCAACTTACCATTATTGAAATGAAATACACATTGTATCAGAGAATTCTTCAGGAGAACGATGCTGAACCGAACGTGGATCTGGATATTATCATGGACCTGGACAATTATCCAAAACAAAGCAAAGCGACAACAGGATGGCTCAATAAGATAGAGGGAAATTGAGGGTGTTGGCATGGCCGGGGCAGAGCATAGATTGCAATGCTATAGAAAGGCTGTGGCCCCACTAGCCATGCATGCAAGACCAAGACAGTTGTCTGTCTACGTCATGCTGGAAATCTGATTTAGACACAAGTACACATTTGTTTAGGAGTACTGTTCTGGTGTAGCCAAGGTATATCGCATTACTTTAGCAACTCTTTATCATAGTGTCAGTAGTCTTATTCACTTCCTGCCCAGCTCTTTGCAGTTTAGTGTTCACTTATATCGCAATAAAAATATGTAAAACATTTTCTATCCACTGTTTTCATATGAATTAAGTAATATAAAATCACTATAGGTGGAAACAGACAGTATCTGTACAATTGTATAAATATATAGTATTTGCTTGTGCAACATAATGGGATTGTTTGTGAAGAAATGAATAATGTGAGAAAAGGAGGTAATGGAGGGTATAGTGCAAATATTAATAGATGTGCCTTTAAGTACATTTGGAGTCACCCAACACTTTTTTGAGATTAAAGACTACAACTAAGGACCATGCAGTTTGTTAGGTCACGTATCATTTGTGATGACCTCAAATGTGTATTGGAAGTGCGTAGTGATGAGCATGACGCTCCAATGAATATTGCACGTCTTGTCCTAGTGACTTGATTACTGATGCTTGGATGCCTTTTGACAAATACTAAGAACTTAGCTCAGATAAATAACAACCTCATCATGTAGTGTAGATTGTTATCTGTATTTGTGAGCTGTTGCTACAGCACAATTTCCCAGACCAGAGCGGCAACATTTCTGAATAAACGTTTCTGTTTTGCGGCAAAAAGTTGTATGCAAACACACATTTTTATTTTGTACATAAAAACATAACTGAAAAGTACCATGCATTTTTTGCATGGTACAAATCTGAATGGATCGTATTCTATAAAAAAGACACCACTATCAAGTATAACTGGAAGGCTGCTTTATTGTTTGGAAATAGATTCGTGCTCAAAATGAAGACAATCTTTCTCTGACTCTCACTTAAAGTCCCACGTGGTTGTGCCCACACTGTCCTCACTCTGACTGGATTAGTGGCAAGAGATGACAAAAACAGTCAGAAAGCTTTTTAAATTATATTCAGAAAGATCTCAGTCATGCTAAAAAATAAAGGCTACATAAATCAATGTCAAAATTGAACCCAAGTTTTAAACAGAATGCAAGCTCTCGCCCGCTACAGTAAATAATCAGAACACTGATTACACAGAGGGAGAGAGAGCACTTAAATGATAGATTACGCTATATGATGTAGTCTAAATGATTTCATTTCCCAGTATATTGATTACTTTTGAATATTACTGGCAATCCATGGTTTTTGTCGTGCTCCATTTTAATTCACTTAACCTACGGGTTTGGAGATGTCCTCTTTACTGATTTATTAAGTCTAAATAAGCAGCTAAAAGGCACGTGCCATTAAGCGATATTGCACCAAGAAACAAACAACACAAACGACAAATACAATAAACTCAAAAATCATCAGATTCAACATTTAGAAAAGAACAAATTACATGTTAAATCCAAACTGCACTGGTGTGTTTCGGGGGAACATGGAGGAAGGTCAGAGCTAAAACGAGCAAAAAGCTGTCACACAAGGCGACCTGAGGCTCAGGATACTGGGGCGTTCTGACCGGCCAGCGCCGGCTTGTCTCAGGATGGAGAGTGTCTGTACAGTGTGAGTTTATATTCAGTGGGAAGAGATATAGGGGACGATGTGGGCAAGACATCTTCACATGTACAAAAGGGTGTGCTGGTAGTGCAATCCTCTCACCAAGGCAGGCTACACAATCCTCAGCAAGCAGTCAGTACAATACCATGCATTGTACGCTGGTCCCCAGTACATTGAGATCCTGGGCAGGGCCAGAGTTTTGGTCATTCACTGAACATATTGCACACAAAAAATGAAACGTGAGCCACCACAGTCTGTGGGACTGCATTCTCCTTAGTACAAGGAGCAGAAGGGAGAGTTGAGGTCATCTATATATGTATTGATTTATATATAGATTTATATATACTTTTGCATTTAATTATCGATTTTTTTTTGTTGACTCCCTTTAATGTGAAAAGTGACTCAAAAAATCTACTCCATCTAACAAATGTGTCACAGTCTAACAAATGTGACAAGGGATGTCAGCTGGAAGCCATTCTATTTATGGTTATTAAGATTTCGTATTAGATTAATAGCAGTTGTTTTATATGTATTTCTGTATTTACAAAAAACTACGCATGCATGCACGCATAAAATAAAATTATATATTACATTATTTATAGTTTTTGAAATAGTTCATTCTTAACTTTTCAGCAATTTGTGCCGTTTACAACATAGCCTAAACTGTTTTTGTTTCCTTCTTTTTTGTCATTTTTTCAAATGGATGTATGTTTTTTCATTTATCTTTTTATACATTTATACATGTATGTCTTGATGGGCATGGAGAAAAGTAGACGGCAGTAGCTTTTATGCTTATCATTGAGTTTTATTTGGTTCAAGTTAACACCCACACTGATTTTGGAGAACTCATGCAGTAACTGGACCAACTGAATTTGAATGGGATTGGGGATTTATTCATAAAAAAAATTAAGTGACATCACTGCACAACAAAAGTGCAAAAGCTTGGGTTTGGTGTTTACGTGTTACGGCTCACATTACCTTTACAATACTTCAAGTGCTCGAATTGTTTTTTTGGGGTCAATTACGTTTTTTACTTGCTGAGTAACTTGAGCGAATGGTTGGTGAGGGGTTTTGGGGCAAACCTTTCAGAAATCTTAAATTATGGGGCCTACTCTCCATAGCTTACATACCGTTTTTGCCTCAGAATTTAGTGTGCTGCTCAAACCAACAAATCCATATTCCCACTCATGACATCTCCTTACAGTGTAAACTAAGTACCTGTGTGATTGCTATTGGGGAGAGCAGTATTACTGTCATTGTTGTATTTTATTCAGATCTGACCTAAGTCCACAGCTACACAACTTGAAATATAATCCGCTACCGACACAAACACCGCCCTTGCAACTGAGCGAAATGTAGCCGTTTCACTGAGATACTTCTAGCCCTATATTTCTAAATGTCTTTTGCAGGAAGCTCTAAAGTGGCCCCTGACAGACTGGCTGCCCGAGCTAAACAGCCAGTCGAGACCATTGTCCAACAGCGTAGCATGACATCACACAAAATCATAGGAAAAAGCGTTTTTCATAAGTACTTTCATCATCACATTCACTTGCATTTAGTTGCAGAGCTCATTATAATACATCTGTAATATCTCCTGAGATAAAAGGGTGAAAAAAAAAACTCTTCAAGCATTGCATACATTTCTAGGGTCTCCGTGTCTAACAATGACAGTGAAAAACAGAATAGGCATATGGGGCCACTGGCCACCCACTCCAAGGACAAGGTGTAACAAGGCGGGTCTCTTTTTGGCGTCACCATGTATTATCACAATAGACCAATTGTCAAATCTCCTGCCTCAATGTTAACTCCAACATGATTCTAGACATGGCATGGACATACATGTTAAAAGTGTAGACTAGTGAGCCATCATAATAAGTACAAATGATTCTGAACATGAAAAATAAATAACAGCAGGTTTTGGAAACAGAAACACAACATTCCTTTCAAACTCAATCCTTGCAGAAGAATTAAATGTGTCTTAAGAAAGAAAGTCTGAAATGGAAACCAACTTGCTACACCTGTCAATTCCCTGCCAACTTAGACACTCAGATAATGCCCACATCTAACACAAAAACAAAGGCAGATGGCATGGTCAGTTAAGTGATATTGCTGCATACAAATTATAAGTATATGTTTTTAAGGTTGAATATTTATCTTCACATAAAACCATCCACCAAATCCACTCAATGATACACACAGACATCCAGTCCTATCTCGCTCAATGATACACACCGACATCCAGTCCTGTCTCTTCTGCCTCCCATAGCAGTAATACAATTAGTTCATATTTCTCCTCAGAAAATCCACAATGTTGGTATTCATAACATCAACATCTTTGTAATTCCAGACTCCTTCTACCTACTGAGGCTACAATAAAACACAGGTCGATTGAAAAGTGTTGATTAAAGAGAGAAAGACAGGGTCCATTTTAGTTTATTAACCCCACGAAGTTTCTCATCATATACGATTTACTTCTAACGTTGAATTTCTCCCAGTGGACAACCTCAAACCTACGGTCGAGCCACTGCTGTGGTCTGAGTATTAGTGTCTTGTGGACTCTGATTATTCATGCAAGATTTCTGATCAAAACATGCCATCATGCAAGCCATTTCTATGCATTGAACAAGCACAATTATTTATGTATTTGTTTGGAAATCTGTCTGAGTAAATGTATGCCCTTGGCCCAAGATGACTCCCTAATAAATAGTCCCTTAACCCATCGTTACGAAATCCCATGTAGAAAAAGCCTTTGGATGTGGGTATAACAAAGAATGAGAAGAATAGATAAGTGACATGGGCAAAATGTTGATGGTTGGTTTTTTACTTTTTTTTTACCTTTTCGATTTTTTTTGCTGCTCAAATTATGTGGAGATACAAGTATATTCAGCATTAACTAACCAAAGAAAAACCCTTACATTAGGCTACTCTGGTTCTTTGTTTTGTCTTTCTCTCCTCAGCCGTTCTTCTGTTCGTTCATACAGAGTGATAATGTCCATAAATATCCTCCACAAATATCTAAATTAAATAAATCAGAGTCTGCTAAATGATACTGCTTTGGGAAGCTGATTCTTCAAGTCAAGCAGTATTTCCACGATTTTCCTGCATAGCACTGTTTTCCCATAGGAATCCGTTGTTGGTGGGAATCCCACGAAAAAGATCCCCAATCAGTATTTGTGATTCATTCCTCTTAGTGAAGAGTTCTGCTCCTTGTGTAGCCCACCAAGTGAACTATGTGCCCTTTTGCAGACAAAGGGATTTCTTTCCATATTTTGTCTGTTATCATTCCCTTTAAAGATCTGTAGACGCAACAGTGTCACACAGTACGCTGATTATGTTTGGTTTAAATCAAGTTCAAGTGTCTTCAAGCTTCATGAGACGGAGTCGCTTCCCTCTGCATCGATAGTATGAAGTCTGTAAACAAAATTATTAATATTATTCTTTTTCTTACTTGCAAATGAAATAATCTGTACATCTGTGTGGGTTAGATGGTTCCCTCTCGCTTTGCTTGGAGTTACATTATTATGATAATTAGCGTTATTACTGTTGTTATTATTCCCATGTTCTAAAACTTAGATTCCCTGACGTCTTTTTGGTTTCTGCCCTTCTCCTTCCTTCCTCCCTTTCCTTCATTCTCCTCCTGTTTCTCCTTGTCAGGTTTGGTGACACTGTCATAGGAGGGGAGAGAAGCAGTGGAGGGAGTGCCCTCCTTTTCCTTCTCCGGATTCGTCCCACCATTCTTCACGTTATTGTTGTTGGCTGGTCTGCGCTTGCATTTGAAGCCGCGTCTGGCCAGGTAGTTTCGGTAGGCCCTCTGGATGATTTTGGCTGACACGTCCTCCTGCTTGCGCCTCAGTGTCGTGGTAATGGGCTCGTAAGACACTTTCGACGGGTTCGCCGCGATAAAGCGCTGCTCCATTTGATCTCTCAGCATGTCCAGCTCTCCGCTATCGCCTAGCACCCGCTTGGTGAATGCAAACAGAATGTCGAGGCAGTGGATCCGGTCCCCGCTCACCATGGGCATGTCCATGGCTATCAGCTCAATGGTGTTGGGCTTGGGTACACGGAGTGGGTGCTCGAGGTAGTCTGCAAAGTCACCAAGCTTGCTATAGGTGATGAACTGCGAGGCGTCTGGGTCGAACTTCTCCCATATTTCGTAGAAGGTCTCGAAGTCGTCTTCGCTGAGCGGGTCGGCGCTCTCTTCAGTTGCGACACTGAAGTTCTCAAGGATAATGGCGATGTACATGTTGACCACAATGAGGAAGGAGACAATGATATACATGACAAAGAAGAAAATCCCTACAGAGGGGTTGCCGCAGTCGCCGGTATTCGGTGCACCTGGGTTCTCCAGGAGAGGGTCACAGTCCGGGGGGTAGTTGAGGATAGGTAACAGTAAACCATCCCAGCCGGCAGACGTGGTGATCATAAACAGGCATATCATGCTGTTTCCAAATGTCTCAAAGTTGTACATGTCGTCGATTCCTGCCCCATGCTTGACATAGCCAAAGTTGGACATGCCAAAGATAGAGAAGATGAACATGACCAGGAAGAGTAACAATCCAATGTTGAACAAGGCAGGAAGTGACATCATCAGGGCAAACAGTAGAGTCCGAATGCCCTTGGCCCCCTTTATCAGACGCAGGATTCTGCCAATTCGGGCCAGTCGGATCACTCTGAAGAGGGTTGGGGAGACAAAGTACTTCTCGATGATGTCTGCAAGGAACATGCCTGGATAGATAAGCAGACAGGGAAACAAGAAGAATATGTAACATCACTGCTATGTTCTACAATGTTTCCTTACAACCGATCACACCATGTAATATAGATGTATTCACGCTGCATGAAAACCTGCTTGTCAAACATCTATAACAACCAACAATTGTTAGGTTTTGCAGTCATGTTGGCCTGTTGCTGCCAAGTTGGAAGCTCAGAATTGTCTTGAAGTTCATGTCATGCAAAAAAAAGATATTTTGTGGTGATGTCACTTCCAGAGGAAGGTTGGAATTAATTATTGAGTGTGCCACCGACAGATGATATGGGCTTCGAGACTTGGCGGCTCTGTTCTGTGAGCTAGTGTCGCTAATCAATTAATGGCTGAGTTGTTGCTCCTAGATGTTTCCACACCATAATAACAGCACTGACCAGGGAAGCTCCAGCAGAGCTGAAATGTGATGAGTTGACTTTGGAAAATGGGATATTATGTTGAAAGTAACTGTGCTCTTCAATACAGGTCATTCTACTGCCAATGCTTGTATATGGCGATTGCATGGCTATGTGCTTGATTCTATTAATTTAGATTAGATGGGGTTCCACATACAATAACATGTAGGGCCGGTTTTACAGACACAGAATAATCTAGACTAGGACAAAATTATTGTTTGCATCCTTAATACCGTCAAAACCGTCGGTTTTAAAGTCTGCTCTGACTTGTGGGCTACTGTGGCAGATGTTTATACATTTTACAATTATACAATATTCCCGATTTTTCTAGCAACTCAAATTATGGCATTCAAAAGGCAATTCAAGTTCTAGCATTCAAATACCAGGCCTAGAAGGCACTGGGAACCGCATGTAGGAGGAAAGGGATGAAATGACTACTGACCAACAATTGAGAGAATGACCACAACCACGTCAAAGATGTTCCACCCAATGGTGAAGTAGTAGTGACGAAGGGCAAAGAGCTTTAACACAAACTCAGTAGTAAAGGCAACAATGAAGACAAAGTTGACCCAATAGAGGATATTCTCTGTTTCTTCTGACTGATCGTCGGTTTCCACCATCATGGTCACCATGTTGAGGCAGATCAACATCATGATAGAAATATCAAAGACCTGCTGTGTCACGAAGTCAAATACCATGCCCTGAAAGTTATTCTGAGAGAACAAAGGGGAAACAATGGAAGATGCATGAAGAGAAGTTAGTCGATTATATTCATTAAAGCAGGAATCTGTAGTTGTTCCATTAGTTTTTACTCAAGAAATTGTATATACCCACTGATTATTGAAGAAATTCATAAGTACATAAAAATTCTAAACGGAAGGTTGTTTTACTCCAATGTTTGGAAAGTATGTAAATTATAGCATCAAAATACAGTTACATACAGAGTTATAGTTTGAGATAAGGGTGCAAGCTTTAATGCAAGATACGTTAGGTAAGGGGATATTCTGAAAGATCTGTTGGTTACTGAAGTCTACTTTTGAATATTACCTATATAACCCCTAAATCCCCCCTTCATCAATACCACAGGAAGAGACTTACCAATGGTCTCGGTATAGGTTTTTGTGGTTTCTTTGAGCCAAGTTTTTTCATGGCGTTGTAGTATTTCTTCTGTTCCTCTGTCATAAATATATCCTGACCTCCAAAGTAAAGGGACACAAACCAGAAAAAAACTGGTTACAACCTTGTTGTGACAAATAACGAGAGAGCTTTATACAAAGAATGAGGAAAATAGGTCTTATCTTTTTCTTTTGCTGGTTAAAGTTGTCAATGATGACACCAATGAAGAGATTGAGGGTGAAGAAAGAGCCAAAAATGATGAAGATAACAAAGTAGATATACATGTATAAGTTGTCTTCATAGATCGGCTGATCCTCCACCTACAGACAGCCAGAAAAACATATTCAAGTGCCAAACATTACATTTACATATTAGTTGTTTGGTAGACGTTCATGTCTAGAGCAACATACATTAAGGGCATACATTGCCTTTTGTGGATACAGTAGGTTCTTCTGGACACCTAATTGTTCTCACATTACCTACCATTACACACAAAGGAAGTGAAAGGCTTACCTTCCGAGAATCAATGGCTGCATACATTATGTCCATCCAGCCTTTAAATGTGGCCTGTAAAAAGAAAGTATATTTTCTTATTATTATTTCAGACATTTAGCCAACAGTTTTATCTGTAGCAACTACATACATATTTGAGATAATATCGCTAATGTCCCATCTGAAACGTTGCATCCTACGCTAATGTTCCATTTAAAACATAGCAACATACGCTAAAGTCCCATCTGTAACATAGCACCCCATGCTAATGTCCCATCTGAAACATAGCACCCCATGCTAATCTCCCATCTGAAACATAGCACCCCATGCTAATCTCCCATCTGAAACATAGCACATAGCGTAGTCCCCTTCACTGCCCTGGCGTTTTGGGATACAATCTTGTAACCAGAGAAACAAGTGACATCACTGTCCCATCAATAACACTTCTAGCATCTGTTACACAGCCAGGGGCCGATCAAGTTAACTTCAGAGACAAGCCAACAGGGGGATGCATGGTGCTAAGTCGTAGGGATAAGTGTTTTGTGAGGAAAAGGTGCGAAGAATCAAAGTAAGGTGCAAAGAGAATAGAAAGAGACGGTTTATGCAGAGATAACTGTTCCTAAATGGTGTACAAAAGGAGAGGGAAAGAGATTTGTGTTTGTGAATGTACAATATGACTGAGATTGGAGTCTGATTGATTGAGTGTGTGGACAGGTGTCTTTTCTACAGGTAACAAGTTCAAACAGGTGCAGTTAATACAGGTAATGAGTGGAGAACAGGAGGGCTTCTTTAAGACAAACTAACAGGTCAGTGAGAGCCAGAATTCTTACTGGTTGGTAGGTGATCAAATACTTATGTCATGCAATAAAATGCTAATTAATTACTTCAAAATCATACAATGTGATTTTCTGGATTTTTGTTTTAGATTCAGTCTCTCACAGTTAAAGTGTACCTATGATAAAAATTACAGACCTCTACATGCTTTGTAAGTAGGATGACCTGCAAAATCGGCACTGTATCAAATACTTGTTCTCCCCACTGTATGTTTTTATACTGGACCGCCAAATGGGAACCTAACCAACCAATTAAGATACACAAGACTGGATTGACTAACGGCTTATTATATACTACGACTAATTCTTAATAAAAAGTCAAACAAAAGTACCATTTAACATCAAGTGGACAAGGACCAAATGAGTAAATAGCCAGAACGTCAACACACAATACATTGTACTCACCACTTGTAGAAGTGCCAGGTACCCCGCACCCACATTGTCAAAGTTAATCTTGACGTTCTTCCACCTGACCTCAGAGTAATTCGCGTTGATAAGGGCAAAACACTCTGTCTTGTTGTTGACCTCATCGGGAAGGAAGTTTTCCTCAGATGTCTCATTGAAGCAGTAGTAATACTTCCCAGCGAACAGGTTGACCCCCATGATGCTGAAGATGAGCCAGAAGATGAGGCACACCAGCAACACGTTCATGATGGAGGGGATGGCTCCCACCAAGGCATTCACCACCACCTACACACGCACCCAGGGAAATCGTATGCTGATGGTCATATTCCTTATGTCAGCTGCAAATACATTTGGTTTATCCAGACAATCACCTTGATATTTAGGAATATATGTATTCTGCATTTCCTATTTATATTTTTCATGGAAAACAAGGACATTTCTAAGTGACCCACAAGCTTTTGAATGATGGTGTTTATAAGTAGCTAGATTGCCAAGCTAGCTAGCTGAATCGTAAACACGTTTCTTGGTGAGAGCCTATGTACTTCTAGTTGGATAGCAGTTAAATAAGGGTGTGGGATTGAAACAATTTCCTGATATGCTCATTTAATATGTTTATCAGTCATCTGGATGAATAAGGATCAGGATTATCCTGAATGAATCGTGAATAACGATGCGTGACAAAGTTCAAGAGGCATCCGTTTCATACCCCACAAAATGGTGAGGCTCTTATGTCATGGAGGTATGATCTTTTTAGCCATGTAATGACGATTTGCCAGCTCCAATCTACTTTAGCTTTGAGAAGTGAAAAGCCAATATGCACCGCCTGTTGAGCTTCAAAAGACCTAGGCGATATTCTGAAGGCTACCATTTGGCCTTTTGGTGAACTAGTTCATCATAGCATGTGTTTTGTAACTGTTGTATGAACATGCAGAAGGCGCAGCCGCCTGGTGTCTCTGATCTTACCCTCATCCCTTCAAAGCGAGACAGGGCCCTGAGGGGCCTTAAGGCTCTCAACGTCCGTAGTGATTTCACAGGCCCCAGATCGGAGTAGCCCAACGCATTTGCTATAAGTGTGATTATAGACACCTATGAGAGAGAACGTGATGGAAAGGATGAGAGCAGGTCAAAACAGTTCAAAATTTATTCATAGAGACCCTACAAGACATGGTGAATATGACACATAGTATAAACATGTTTGTAATATAGATGTACGGGTACCTACAACAAATGTGGATAAAAAGACTAAAGTTAATCAGAGGATAATACTGTGTGACGAGTTCAAGGAATAGTTGACACCAAATAATTTTCTGGATGTTTTCTCTACTGTACACCTAAAAGGAAATGTGTGGTTGACAGAGAAAGGACAAAAAATCAAGGGAAAAGGAAACAGGAAACCAGGGGCACATCTGAGAGGGCAAAGGTGTTCACAAACATTCACTTCGATAAACACAGTATTTGCACAGAATTTCACACGATTCACAGAGCAGCAGCTGAGTATCAGAACGGAGACGGGAGCCAGGAGTGTGAGGGCAGTTGTGGGAGGACAGTAGGTGTGAAGACAGCCCGTGAGAGGGAGAGTCTCGAGACCAAACAACAAGAACCTTACCCCGGCCTCTCAAACACCAAGCTCATGTCCCTCTCGACTGCAGTACAACATCCCTTTTAATTTAAAGAGAGACATGGTTACAGGTTGCTGCGAGAGACATGACAGGTTCAATGTCAATACGTCTGAGCCAGTTCATTCCAACAGTACTGTCTATCTAAATCACGACCGGGCCAGAGCCTACATGAGGTGACCCGCGGGCCTGAAGAAGTGGTCTCGCAGGGTGGTAGAGTAGCTACAGGATAGAAGGGAGCAAGGAGTCAGCGGTGGGCAGGGTTTGCTGAAGTCCCAATACACGCAGTAGTCCCTCCCCCTCGCTTTTGAGAGTCGTTGTGTGAGGGAGTGATGCTTGAGTAGGTTTAGTAGGTATCGATTATAACCCTATGGAATGGGATGTCACCACACCACTTGCGCATATCAGACATCGCCAATAGAAACCAGATGTAGAATCATTTCATTATGACTCCATCTCCTTACAAGCACGGTTCAGGGGCTCCGACGATGCATAAATGAACGATACTAGTTTGAAAACAATTCAGTTTGATTAGTGTAACTAACTGATGCAGCTTAGTATGATTCCATGCAGTAAAATATGTGCACTAACACATTCATTTTCCATTCAATAATTAACTGTAATACTGATGGCTTTGCCATACTGATGCGGCACTTACAAACTGACGTGCTAGATTGGCTCCCAGTTTTAGTAATCAACTGAAATATGTTACTCGTATGTTTTATCTCAGACACCACCCGTCAGATTTTCACATGATACGATGTCCTTGAATAGTCTTATTACAATAGAACTTGAGAGCCCAGCAGTTACAGCCTCTGACCAATAGTAAACAAAATGCTGCTAGATCGAATCCCTGGGAAAACATTGTTCTCTTTGAGCAAGACAGTTAACCCTTAATTGCCGATGTGGCTTTCCCATTCACCTCTCCAAAATTACAGGGTTTGGGTAAAAAGTGCAAGTCACACATCCTGTCTTCAATTGTTGACTAAAGTGGTTTCTTACGTAACTGGTTATGGAATAAAGAGTCCATTATTAACAGGTGCAGTATGCTTAAAGGGACAGAGAAGTAAACCCTATGAATGCAGACTGACCAAGAGGGAGAAGAGTGTTAGCAAATGAAAGAGAGAAGAAATATGAGGTTAGAAGATACCTGCAGAAAATAAGACAGGACAAAAGGATGGACTTAAATGATGAGTAGACAGACAGGAGACATAGACATGTTACTTACGTCTACAATGAAGAAATCCAGCCAGCACCAGGCGTTGGTGAAGTATTTGACAAAGCCATAGGCCACCCATTTGAGCAACATCTCCAAGATGAAGATATAGGTAAAAACACTGTCAGCGTACTCCAGGATGATCCGGATGGTCTTCCTTTTATTTATGTACACATCCTCAAAGGCCTTGGGGAGGGAAAGAACATGGAAACAGCAGATGAACAACACAGACATAACTGGGCATCTGTGTAAACAAAATATCAATGACCCTTTCAATGGTTATAGATAATATAGGCGGTTTTGACATTATATGAGTTCTGTGTTATAGGGGCATAAAATACCACGATTGGTTAGGTCTACCCTCATCTGGTTATTTTGGTCTGAACCTGGAACCAATTTACAGGAAAAAACCTAAAACCTGCAGACACTCGGCCCTCCGTGGAACCGGTTTGAGACCCCTGGTTTACAGAGTAAGGTGCGATAAACAAAATCATTCAGAGAGCAGCAGTCATATGCATGAAAACACTCGGTTAATGGCCGATGTCAAAGGAGAATGGCTAGACTTCTGTAGACTGAAAGCAAGGCAACAAACACCCAAATAATCTTTATGATCTGAACTCACAGATTGTGTTTTTATTGCGTTTTCAAATAAAAATCATCACTTTTCCCAAACTTAGATGAATGTATGTGTCTGCTTCCAAAATTAAAGAACTTTTTGTGAGAAGAGGTCATTTTGTGAGCATGCATCATCAATGTCTACCAAGAGAGCAGGTGGGCTTTGTGATAGACTGAGCTCTCTCTATCCTTTAGCAGTACCCTCAGACCCATTATCCTATATCCCCTGTGTCCATTCCAGACGACATAAGTGTTCTGAATCACCATTTGGCTATAGTCCCTAAGAAAGCTGCAACCTAAGATGGACTCCTTTGGCTAAAAGACTGGTGCATTACAGCACATTGCTGCTCATTAGTAAAAATCATATCACAGATGACAACATAAGGCAAATGGCATTATCTATCGAGTCTAAGATTAAAGGCATTGTCTATTGAGTATAAGATTAAAAACATTCTTTACTGAGTCTAAGATTAAAGGTATTATCTATCGAGTCTAAGATTAAAGGTATTATCTATCGAGTATAAGATTAAAGGTATTACCTATTGAGTCTAAGATTAAAGGTATTATCTATCGAGTATAAGATTAAAGGTATTACCCTGTTGAGTCTAAGATTAAAGGCATTGTCTATCGAGTCTAAGATTAAGGGCATTACCTATCAAGTCTAAGATTAAAGACATTATCTATCAAGTCTAAGATACATACTTTGCAGGAATGGGAGGTCATCGTGTGTCATCATTTACAGTACAATGTCTGTTAGCACTGATGTTTACAGTCAAGGCGGTTGTAACATTGAGCCAAACTACCTGTGTTTGTGTTCTTACCAAGGCTCCGCTACTAAGCAGGATCATGAAGATGATTAGGGTCTCAAACCAGTTGTGCTCCACAATCAAGTAGCTTGTCTTCCTCAGGAACCACCAATGTTTTCCCCAGCCATGATCGATGGGCAGGTAACAACACTTATACTTGGCAACACATTCTGGAAGAGAGGGCCCATACTGTAACAGACGGATCAACCTTGCATAGCAGGCATTAAAAGACATGCCATGGGATAAACCAATCCAGTGAGTGCAAAGATGGAGTTTAAACAGGAACACCAGTCACATAAACATCTGACCTATCCCTCGACTGTCTCCCAGAAATGCACACATACTGAGTATCTTCCTTGCTTAATCACTTACACCTGTAATATCCATACATTTGTTTAACCAGGTAAGTCTTTTGAAAACCAATTCTCATTTACATTGACATCCTGGCAAAAAGCATGCATGGCAAGACTGCACTCCGTTACACATATGTACAATGAAGTAAGCAAGATGTCAATAACTTACACTGAAGGTCAGTGTACAATTTTTTAATTTTGGTCTGATCAAGAAAGGTGTGTTGTATGGCATTGAAGCAAGTTTAGTCAGAACATAATTCAAGGGTTCAGATATATACAAGATAGGTGGACATAGGTGGATCTCTAGGTGGATATGACAGTCACTAGTAACCAGTGCAAACAGCATTGATATATACCGAAAATTAGGTTGTCCCAAGATTACAATCCTGAGGAACACCCATTTAAAATGTATAGAGACTGCTGAGACTGCGCTGTCTGTTGGTTCTTACCATCTGTCCAGCAGGCGTCGGGGTCCAGGAACTCCTCCACAACCTCTACAATCACCACCTCCTCCACGTCAGGCTTGATGTCTATTGTACTGCCCTCCGAAGAGCTGGTGTCATCCAGCTGGGGAGAGAGACGTGCGGATCAGGCACATACAGAGGAGAGGAGGGGCCGCAAATCAAACTCCTTACATCACTGAACAGTTTGTGGGGTTATGAAGTAGTATGTAGTGTCTCTAAAGAGGCAGCACAGTTGTGTCCACTTACCCACTAACAACCACATGTTAAGACAATGAGATAAACAAACCATCAACCGAAAATACTATTGTTTGGAGTTCTAAGTAAGAAGTTGGATAAGATCTCTTTTATACACTTTGATGGGGTACGACCAACTCAACCTAGTAGGTAAGCAGGTTTGGTTAGGAGTATGTGTTGCAATGGGTTCTGATCAGACTACACTTCATGCTCTCTTTCTGGATCTGAATAATCCAGAGTTAGGCTTCGAGGGCTAGATTTGATCATGAGCGGACTAGAGCATTAGAAAAACATCCCATGGTAAAACCCATTACTCCGAGAACAGAACTTAAACAGACAACACACAAGAGGGCAAGTCATGTGATATACGTTACGACGAGATTGTCTCACACACAGATCTGAGGAACTGCTTATTCTTAAACATCACAGTCCCACTGCTAACGTCACCATTACCAAAGCATTATTCTATCTGATTACAGTCACATGGTTATGAAGGCTGTTCAAATGGTTATGAAGGCTGTTCAAATGGTTATGAAGGCTGTTCACATGGTTATGAAGGCTGTTCAAATGGTTATGAAGGCTGTTCAAATGGTTATGAAGGCTGTTCACATGGTTATGAAGGCTGTTCAAATGGTTATGAAGGCTGTTCAAATGGTTATGAAGGCTGTTCACATGGTTATGAAGGCTGTTCAACACAAAGGCCTACAACAGGGATTGACAAGCCATGTATCAAGGCTGATCTTCCTCAGCATCTCAAGGTGAATCAGGAATAACTGGTGAAGCTAGAAGACTTGTTTGAAGACACACAAACAGAGAGAGAGAAAGAGCAAAAGAGAGACAATCCATTTCATGGAAAAATGACGCTGCACTATAGGATCCTGAATCGTCAGCAGAACAACTGTGCTCACCCCTCTCTCTCCCTCCTGTACCACAAACAGCCGGACAGAGCCGTGCCTCTCTGACTGGCTGACACAGGGGCTCTGTATCTGTCCAATCGCAGCAGAGCTGCCATGTGAAAGGCTTAGCTGCAGGATAGCCTGTCATGTGGTTGGTGGAGATGGGCATTGGTATCTGGTATCTGGTACAGTTATAAACTCCTGTCTGTGTTGGCGAACGATGCCACAAGATGGCGATGCGCACAACTTGGTTACAGAACCAGAGTATTTCACACAATATTAACCCCTTATATTGAGGTGTCACATTTTTCAATAGGGACATTAACTTTTTATTATTGGCATGTATTTTAAAAGTGAAATAAGTCATGAATTCACAGAACCTGTGGAGATGTGTTTATCGGATAAGAAAACAAATCAAACACCACACCTGCACATTTTGTGTACTCTAAAAGGTTTACAGTCAAAACAGAAACCAATGTTTGAACAAAACAAAAATGGTGTGCCCATTGAGGACCTTCACATAGCCACACAGCCACATGAAAAAAAAACATTGAACCATGACAGATAAGTTTGTTTCATGTGGAAGCTTCAATGCATATGGTCACCCCCTTAAAACACAATGTACTCCTGCATTTCTACCAAATAAGAATATGATTATAAACTACTTAAATATATTTCTATGGAGTCATATTTGCGCCCCCCTAGGCCCTGGTGATACACACGCTAATTCCCTCCCCCGGCACAAGTCTGTCTGTTCTGTCTGTCTGGCGGTTAAGTTGCTGGTACCGCTAAGTCTACGCAAATGTTCTGAAATGTCTAACGCTGTCAGGTTTTTACTTGTCTGAATTTACTGCTATTTGTTCACAGCTCAGTTCAGTGTTGATAAGAGGACAAACCAACACACAATGCAAACGCACACACACACAAGAAGAAATTGTTCTAAGCCATTACATCTTCTAATACAATAAGATTGTATTCTTTAGGAACTCATGAGCCTTTGCATGTATTTGGGTACTCTGCTAAGCGTCATGCTACTTTTATAACTAGAAAAGGTACATTTCCTGAAGAAAATGTTACTGCAACTGCGCCAGCTATTTAACACTGTTTTGCCGAAGCAAGCACATTAATTAAAAGGAGTATGCTGGATAACAAGTTGTTAGTGGTGCGAGCAAGCGCACTAATAAGCTTGAGGCAAGATTTTGAGGCAAGGTTTTGATACAAGGAAACATTATTTCCCGGGATTAATTAGTCTAGATTACCATTAGAACATGTACAAATCAACATACGCAATTTGTTGACACACCAAATACATTCCATTAATCCTTTCTCATCATTTGGCGCATTTTAACTTAAATTAGCAATACATTACCTTGAAAGTCATTCATAGAAATATATTTCCCAAAACCGACAACCCCATATAAGTCCATTGGTTGGGGATAGGTGGACAATTTTCATCAAATTAAGATGGATGTACAGAATTTGTGACACATGATAATGTTAAAGATCTTAAGTCAATTTAACATACCAGGTCACCCAGTCTAAATGTTCCTCTCAACTGGCCATATCTCTGGGGCTCTTCCAGTTCTAGAAATTATATTTCTTTTTTAAGCCTCATCATTGCGTATTTTAGTTTACATTGCTAGCAAAAAGTATACATTACCTCCTTCTGCTCATCAGGAGAGTCAAATAATGAATAAAGGCAAACACGTAAGCCATGATTCACTTGTTAAAGATGAGCTCTTCCTGTTCGTGTGTGATTTAAGTTGCCTAAATCATTTTTTCAATAGCTAGATACGTTTTCTACAAGCTAGTTGGTTTAGCTCTGAAACAGGTTTGATGAGTTCAACTAAATCAGGGTTCATGCAGAGAGACATTAAAACATTTGAGTACAAGCCTGGAACATGCTAAGTGTCAGTGTGGCCACTGAGCTAGCTACATAGAAACACATGAACCAGTGTAGTTACTGAGCAGTCACATATTCTGAGAAAAATTTGGAACAAAATCACAGAGTAACTATATTTAAATAACAAGTTAAGAGCACATTCCCGCCATCCCATTTGACTCACATCTTTGCTGTTCTCCACATCTGACTCGCTGCTGAAGTCCTCCGTGTTGAGGTTTTCGAAGTCGGATTCCCCAACCGCGATGGGAACGCACACGGTCAGGTTGGGGTTGTGGATGAAGGACATGTGGTCCTCGTCAATCATGTACTTGCCCACGCTGCTGCCGATGCCACTGGTGGTCCCGTTGACAAAGTCCAACTCCCGGTTGATGTCTATGCCCTTCTGGTTGGCAATGCAGTTCAGCTTTTCGTCAAACTCATCAAGGGGCTTCTGTTCATCCTCTGCTTCTCCCTCCTTTTTTTGCAATCAAAATCAGATTTCAAATCTCTCAGGAACAAACTACTGGCATTCAGGGGTTTGTCTTTGTGTTGTTAAAACAATACTGAAACAACTATGGTATTAGCAATGGCATACATAACATGGAAGTCACACAGCGTACCTTCTTCATAACCTCAGCAACGAAAACCTTGGCCCAGGCAATCCCCGTCTTTATTCGAATTACGGCTATTTGCAAGTTGTTCTGTTCTCCGTCATCGTCCGAAGAGGCCAGGTTGTCAGCACTAAACGAGCTCAGCAACAAGGCAAGGAACAGGTTCAACACCTGGGGAGAAGGCCGTGACCAGAGAAGGTGTCAGAGCAGGGATTAGAGCAGGTATTAGAAGGTATGTCACTAACCACCATCATCATTATGGCTTAACCAAAGGTCGAACCCTCAAATCGTAGTTCGCTGGACAAGTTACATTCAGATTCATTTAAACATGTTAGGATTGGTCTGTAGATAGGGTATGCAATATACCAGTACAATGTATCTTTCCATGGTTGTTTTCCTTACCACCAAGTTGCCTATGACCATGACCATCAAGAAGACGACCATGCACATTTTCTGGCCGGCCACTTCCATGCAGTCCCACATGGACTCGATCCACTCCCCGCACAGCACGCGGAACACCATGAGGAACGAGTGGAAGAAGTCGTTCATGTGCCAGCGGGGCAGCTTGCAGCTCTCAGCGATCTTACACACGCAGTCCTTGTAGTTCTTCCCAAACAGTTGCATGCCAACCACGGCGAAGATGAAGACGATCAGGGCCAGCACCAAGGTCAGGTTACCCAGAGCTCCCACAGAGTTACCGATGATTTTGATCAGCATGTTGAGGGTGGGCCACGACTTGGCCAGCTTGAATACTCTCAGCTAGACCAGAGGCAGAGGGAGGGGAAGAAAGAGGGCGGTATGGGACCAGGTGAATGGCCGGGACCTGGAGGTTGTTTAACGAGCACCGGTTCCAGTCCCTTTTCTTACTCACCAGTCGGAAGGACCTGAGCACAGACAGACCCTCCACGTCAGCCAGAACCAGCTCCACTAAACTGAGGGTCACGATGAAGCTATCAAAACAGTTCCAGCCCTCCTGGAAGTAGTAGTAGGGATCCATGGCAGCCAGCTTGGCAAACATCTCACCAGCGAAGATACCAGTGAAAACCTGTGAGTACATAGAGGAAAAGAGGTTAAAAGAGGTTAACCGCAGGATACTAGGGTCAAGCTGCAAGTGTAAGGAACTGTGTTGGGGAAACCCTTAGGAGACTTCGGAGAATTGAAAATCCATTAATGGGCACAAAGGTGCAATTTAGACTGTTTGAGGGTTGCTGTCCTTTTGACAGTAACTTAACAACATCTGTTGTGTGTGAATGTGCCACTAGTTGCACGTAAGTTACTGTGAAAATAAAGTATCATGTCGTAAAATGTTATATTATTTGTTTATAAAAGTAAATTTAAAATGAATTATTGGATGACGGAATGAAATTAATTGGGAATATATATATATTGGACTGCAATAATAACTTGGGAGTGGTGCACACAAGTGAGAAAGACATATATACATTTCCCATTAAATGTATTAATCTTAAGGATAATTTAATATAAAGGATTATACAGGTTCCATTTAGCAGCTTATGTACATGGTTATTCATAGAACATTCAAATATGGTTTTATAGTACACATAGTTTAAAAGCCTAAAGAAACTTTATAAAATAAAAAGACATCAAATGAGTCCTGATCTGTGACACAGCATGGAAATTAAAATCATCAAAAACTTGTGAATTGTATACATTTTGCTTAAATTTGAAAGTGAAATTTGCAATGGGGCTTGCATACGTGGTGTTCTGTTCAATCTAGTGCTGATTAAAAATGGATTGGGCTCTCAGAGCTGTGGAGGTTGTCCTCCGAGGACAAGGTCACAGTAAAGTGCCACACACATACTGCCAGTCAAGCAGACTGGGTGGTAACGTGGCCTTTTGGAGGGGCCGTGCACGTTGGAGGGGCTGTGCCCGCTGGAGGGGCCGTGCCCGCAGGAGGGGTCGTGTCCAATACACAGAGCCGTGAGTGATTCATCCTGCACCACCTGATTCCTTGCCAACATCTGTGACCTCATTTCCCATATCTCTGCTGACACCTCACCAATCTTAGTGACCTAATTTCCTGTCTGCATCCAACGCCATTCCAATTTTCTCTTACCTCACATGGGCACACCGAGAACTCTTGTACTAAGACACATTTGAGCAAGTGGATGTCAATTCATCTGAAACCCACACCGTCACACCAGCAGCATTATGTACCCAACCAAACAATGCGCCCCACTTAAGAAGGTACTGATCAATCAAGTTACATAAAACGTTAATGTATTCCCCAATCAACCCGGCTATCTCCTGGACCCACCCATGTCCTGAGATGTTAAAATGGTTACATCAGCAGGAAGGGAGAGGGTGAGGTTGCATTTGTAACGAATTCCTGTCAAAGGGCCGAGTTCAGTGCATGTGTGTGCAGGGCCTGAGTAACACCAGCATATAAGTGTTCAGGGGGTGTACCAAACGTAACGTGTCCAACATCTCTATCACCACAGGATGGACGGGGGAGGGAGTGAAACAAGAGTGTGGAGTAGAGGCAAAAAGCTGAGTAGCTGGGAAAAATAGCTGCGTGTGGGAAACACGCCAATCATACACTCCTGTGGCACTACTACACCCTGTCCACTCCACTACTCCTCACCAGATTGCCCACGGACAGGGTCTCCTCAAAGCGCGCGGTCATGGGGTAGTGTTCCATGGCCATGAAGAGGGTGTTGAGGACAATACAGATGGTGATGGCCAAGTCCACGAAGGGGTCCATGACGATCAGGTTGAGGACATATTTGATCTTCAGCCAGAAGGGAAAACAGTCCCACACTAGGAAGATGTTGGCACACTTATACCACCATGACGGACACTTCCTCTGAGAATCCTCTAGCTCTGTAGCAGGAGAGGGGGGGACACACAGAGAGGGTGAGGGAGGAGGACAACAGATTCAAAAAGAAGGAAGGAGGCAGTGGGACACAAATGGGAAGAGGGGGAGACAAAGGGGTAGAGGGGGAGAAAAGGGGAGGCAAAGGGGGTGAGGGGGAGACAAAGGGAGGCAAAGGGGAAGAGGGGGAGAAAAAGGGGAAGAGGGGGAGACAAAGGGAGGCAAAGGGGAAGAGGGGGAGACAAAGGGAGGCAAAGGGGAAGAGGGGGAGACAAAGGGAGGCAAAGGGGAAGAGGGGGAGACAAAGGGAGGCAAAGGGGAAGAGGGGGAGACAAAGTGATAAGGAGCAAATAAGAGAAAAGTAGACTTGAGAAGGGGGGAGTAAAGAAAAGAGAGGTAGACAAAAAACTAAATGATGAAGGCCCGGTTCCATCAGTCTGTCAGGTCACAATATTTCACAGGATGTGTTGAATGGGATGTGGCAGAGTGTGTGTGAGTTGTCCGTAACCTTCATCAGAGTGTGTGACAGTGTATGTGTGTGAGTTGTCCGTACCCTCCATCCGAGTGTGTGACAGTGTGTGTGTGTGAGTTGTCCGTACCCTCCATCAGAGTGTGTGACAGTGTGTGTGTGTGTGAGTTGTCCGTACCCTCCATCAGAGTGTGTGACAGTGTGTGTGTGTGTGAGTTGTCCGTACCCTCCATCAGAGTGTGTGACAGTGTGTGTGTGTGTGTGTGAGTTGTCCGTACCCTCCATCAGAGTGTGTGACAGTGTGTGTGTGTGAGTTGTCCGTACCCTCCATCAGAGTGTGTGACAGTGTGTGTGTGTGTGTGAGTTGTCCGTACCCTCCATCAGAGTGTGTGACAGTGTGTGTGTGTGTGTGAGTTGTCTGTACCCTCCATCAGAGTGTGTGACAGTGTGTGTGTGTGTGTGTGTGAGTTGTCCGTACCCTCCATCAGAGTGTGTGACAGTGTGTGTGTGGCCACACTCATCATACTGTTGGCTTGGTCCTTGTTGCGGCCCAGCTGGTCCACAGACACCATCAGAGAGCCTGAGTGTTTCTTCTTCCCCACCTCCTCAGTGGTCTGTGTTCAGGGAGAGAACACACACAGAGCCCCCCTGTCAGAGGCTGCTCCCCAACACACACACACACACACTCTCCATATTGAAACCAGTCCAATCACACACCCTTGTGATGGACACACTGGGTGGATGAAGCAGAGCTAGAGGGAGCGACCCCCAATCCTTTTCCACACCAGACCCAACACACTGTCATACAGAGAGGACAGTAATAAGTGTACCCCATTACCCCAGGGGACCGCCAGGGTCAACATGGGGTCACAATGTTTCTCACTGATGTCTCTAACAGTCTTGTTCCCCAGAGTAAAAAAATGTGCGATAACAATGCATCAATAGTACCTTTCTGTGTCCTGTCACATGTTTTATTCCGTACATCTCATTCACGTTCCCTGAGAGGAGTTTACCCTAGAACAAACTGTGTTGGTGTACAACAAGGTATTGCTCACTTATATCCTTTGTATATCAGTGTAGATTCACAGCTGATACATTGTTTCAGGTCCACAGTCGATCACATCAACAGAATGACCTGAATATATTGCTTCACAAAGGAAACTCTGACATTATCTTAGTTTGACATGGGCCTGTGCAAGGTCTTGTTATCAGTAGCTAAAACGTTCACTTATTCGTCGACGCCAGGTGTAACGTGTCATTACAGCGAAGGACAAAATGATCCCACTCTCAGCAAATCGACTTATCCCACCCAAGACTGGAAAGCGGTAGTTTCCGCCTTCCAAGCCTGCATGCAACGACATGCATATATCCAGTCAGACAGGACAACACAGCCACTGTATCATGCTACGTTTGAGAGTAGGTGAAAAAGTAAAGCTTTGCTTGGACTGAGGAGGAGTAAAGGATGTCGAACTACCATGCTAGCAAGTTTGTCTAAGTGTGCTGTTACTGGAAAAAACGTTTAGATACTTTTTTGAACCACATTAGCTGATTCAAGACAAAAGGGGAGAAGGACAGTATAAAAAGGTCTGGAACTTTCCAGGAAATGCTGAAGAAGGAAAGTGATTAAGGAGGAGAGTTTCTGGTTATGCTTATGAATGAGGCACAACATCCTATTGAGAGCTATCTGGTAGGAGAGGCTGTATGCTTGTATGCGTGTGGCTTGTAAACGGGCTACAGGGCCCATATACTGTTCGCTACGATAGTATGGAGGTCAGGAATGTGTTTTTACTGGTGGAAGAGCAGAGCAGCTGTAGCAAAGGAGGCGGGGACAATGAGATTGGAGTGCGTGTAGTCTATGGGTGCTGAGAAAGGGAAAATAACACAGAAGTGAAAGAAAACCAGTGATTCAGAGACCAGAAGAAGAAAAGAGGGGGAAGGGTGTCCGGGGGGGGGGGGCAGACCTCAAAGAAAAGGCAAGGAGGAGGTAAAAGAGGAGAAAGAAGCTGGAGAGACCAAGGCGGGGTCCACCTCCATCATGCCTACACACTGTTTGTGGACTCCTTACACTGTCATCAGTGGCTGCCTTATCTATTTTCACCTCAGGCAGAAGGCGTCCACCGGGCTGGTGAGCGATGAGTGACACCACGCCGTTGCAGTCCACCGTGCTGTTTCTCTTCCCTCCAGTGTGGGGCGCCAGCGGGTTGATGAGGCGCGACGAGCCCTGGCTGCAGCCGCTGTAACTGCTGCGGCGGTAGGGGATGAACAGAGAGCCCCGGCGGTCCTCGGTCTCCTCTACCGTGCTGTGCTCGTCGTCGGCAAACTCGTTTTCCGAGCCCACGTCCTTTGGATGGCGGCCTTTGTTAAAGCTGAAGATGCTACTGCGGCTGTTGTGGCGCGACATGAAGGGCGAGCCCGGGATAGAGAGGAGAGACTAGAGGACGGAGGAGAAAAGGAGAAAGGAGAGGGATTAAGGGAGAGGTGAAAAAAAAGATTGGGGAGAGACAGGGAGAGGTAAAGGGAGAGAATGGCTGTTTGGGGGAGGAATGGATGTGAGATGATGAGCGAGATAGAGGGATGGATGTGAGATGATAACAGAGATAGAGAGATGGATGTGAGGTGATAAGAGAGATAGAGGGATGGATGTGAGATGATGAGAGAGATAGAGGGATGGGGGTGAGATGATGAGAGGGATAGAGGGATGGATGTGAGATGATGAGAGGGATAGAGGGATGGATGTGAGATGATAAGAGAGATAGAGGGATGGATGTGAGATGATTAGAGAGGTAGAGGGATGGATGTGAGATGATGAGAGGGATAGAGGGATGGATGTGAGGTGATAAGAGAGATAGAGGGATGGATGTGAGATGATGAGAGAGATAGAGGGATGGATGTGAGATGATGAGAGGGATAGAGAGATGGATGTGAGATGATAAGAGAGATAGGGGGATGGATGTGAGATGATTAGAGAGATAGAGGGATGGAGGTGAGATGATGAGAGCGAAATTGGTGTGATATGATGAGAGAGATGGAGTGATGCATGTGCGATGATAAGAGATATAGAGAGATGTGTGTGATGATGAGAGACATAGAGAGATTGGTATGAGAGGATGAGAGAGATCATAGAGAGAGAGAGACTCAAACATGCTCACATCAGGCAGAAAATCAGATAAATCTATGCAATGGTTCATTTAGCTTGATAAACAGTTTAAACTGAGCCTCTCAGTGGTAACTTTTTTTTAACCCAAAGGGCAACAGTGTCGACAGCGAGGGCTTTGACAAAACAGAGCTAGATTACCGATTTTCAGCACGGCAGTGAATGATTCATGAAAAGGTGTTATCAATAATGTAGAAGGGCCTGTGAAATGTCCTTTTCTCCCCTTCCCTCACGCCAAACAGGCCTGTAATGTGCAGTCACTGCTGCTACACAGAAACTGTTCCCCTCTGCATTATTGTTGACCGGAGGATGTGTCAGCACAATGAACCAAGCAGAAAACAGAAAGGAGAACACAAACCAAGAGAGCGGGGGTGATGTGTGAGACCTTTCAGACCTTAACATCAAACCTAACATTGGTTTGACATCATAATATGCATGTCTATTATCCCCGACAATCTCCAATGACGACAGGATCAGAGGGAAATGGCTGTTACCTGGTCCATGATGGACGGCTTACGTCCCAGCCTGTTGCCCGGGAAACGGAAAGTGCTCCTTTTGCTGCCGTCGTCTGACTCGGACTTGACATGCTTCTCGTGGTCCACCTTCTCCCCCTTCTCCTTCTTCTCTTTCTTCTCCTCCTCTTTTTGGCGCCACTTCTTCTTGCGGTTGCGTCGCTCCTTGGCGCTCTTGGAGCTGAGCTTGGAGGCCTCGGAGGAACTGCGCGACAGGTGACCCCCACCCTCTGTGGCATCGCCCCCCTCCACCGCGTCCCCCGCAGACACCGTGCCCGCTGAGGTCGCCATAGCAGCTGCCTGAGGGGTGGGGAGAGGAGACGGGCAGGACAGGGAAGAATTGAATGGATTGGGAGGGGCAGACAGAAAGACAACTTTCGGCTGACCCAAATCATTCAAATCAATTCTGGTTTGATTTGTTCACGCTGATTCAAATCGCGATGATTTGAATGATCGCAGAACTATGGTTTAGCATGGAGCATGGATTGTTCACTACATTAAAGCATGAGTAGTTCACTAGATTAAAGCATGTGTTGTTCACTAGATTAAAACATGTGTTGTTCACTAGATTAAAGCATGTGTTGTTCATTACATTAAGCCAAGAGTTGTTTACTAGATTAAAGCATGTGTTGTTTATTACATTAAGCAAAGAGTTGTTCACTAGATTAAAGCATGAATTGTTCACTACATTAAAGCAAGAGTCGTTCTCTACATTAAAGCATTTATTGTTCATTACATTAAAGCATGAGTTGTTCACTACATTAAAGCATGTATTGTTCACTGCATTAAAGCATGTATTGTTCAATACATTAAAGCATGAGTTGTTCACTAAATTAAAGCCTATTTCTACTAAGGGACAAGACAAAGCAGTGAGAAAGAAAGTGTCTAGCTATGTTTTGCTTAAGCTTAAGCTTATAGTATAAAGAATAGCACAGTGTTGGTGCAATTACAGCAGATTGCCGCAAGATGACATTGGCACCATTAATTACAACTTTGTAGTCTGTGGATTCAACTAACACTTTAATATTCATAAAAATGCAGGAATCGAGTAATAACGTCAAAAGACAGAGAGAAGGACAGCAACGACAGGCAGCTTGGGACTAACCTGGGCGTCCTGAAGAGAGGCGAGAAGGACAGGTAAGAGAGGGGAGAAGGACAGGTAAGAGAGGGGAGAAGGAC